>MJUU01033947.1:31218-65582 GCA_002080025.1 Modiolus philippinarum | reverse complement strand
AAAAAAATCTTTTAGATTTGCACCGGGCAAATGATGTACCTAACGGGCAGCCGCTCGCCATTTTCACTTTCTAAAAACAGAATTTTCTACAGAAAGCAGGTTTAAAGCTATACACGGAAACTATTGTAAATCTAGTTACCACCCATATAATGTGATGATATGTCTTCTGTTTTATATATCAGATTAGTTCTACATGTAATGACAGGAAAATCACACAGTCGCATTCTGACGCATGATGAGGAGGATGACCTGCTAGTATGTGAAAGCGAACATTCATTCCTCTATAATGATGACTTTGAAGCATTTGATATTGTCTAACCCAAGATACGCGCCTTCTGTGGCAGATCCGCTTTCTCTGCTACTCTATATCTATCACAGTAATTATTTTGTACTTGCAGCATCAGCCACATTGGCCACAAATTTTGCTTCTCTACCACCATGCAAAACTGTTCCATGAATTTTCATGTTTTCCCCATATAAACAAACGTACTAACAGGACAAAACTCGAGCACACTCGACCATTTCACGATCTTCTCCCGACAAGGTCTAGTTAATCAAACACAAATCGGGCTATGATCTGGCTCAATCTTACTAAGTCTGGTTGGTCGAATGAGAGTCGATTAATCGTAAATGGATCGAGAATGGTCGAGTGTTAAATCGGGTAAAGGTCGAGTGGACATCGTGAGCTAGCTCGATCAATGAATTTTATGACGTTGATCGGGATGAAACAGCATGGTCCAGTTGATCGAGTTAGTCTGATCGGCGGTGTAAACCTAGCATAAATCCTAATTGGGCCCGATTTTTTAAAAATTTGTCTTATTGAAAAATCTATATTTCAACTAAACATTTGTATGGGGAGAAGCTCGTTCAAAAGTTGTGATTTAGACAATAAATATAGCAAAGTTATCCAGGCTTCCATTTCGCGCACCTGCCATGTGGTTCGTTTTGATTGGTCAGTTTCCATCAAAGTCCGTCAAAGTCAGTTAAAAAATAGGATGGAGTTCTATTCCATCAAAGTCCGTGTAAACGGGCCTTTACTCATAATTATGGTATCATAAGTTGACTAATAATCCTTGTCATTTTGGACACATAACGTATGATTGTTAATTATTGTATTTTTTAGGTTTTTACCAATTTGTTCACCGGCTAATTAAAAAAGTAGATCTACACTTGGTTTATATTTTGAATTGGGCCACGAACTAGGTTATGCTCGCTGAGTCCGGCTCGGTACAGTAAAAACACTATCTAGAACAATCCTGAGTTCCAGGCCTCATTTGGACAACTGGTACATGTAGCACCGTTCCTGCTGCAGGCAAAACAGTTACAGGACAACGTTTCTTTCTGTTCCCGGACAGAAGACAACATAGTCACGCAACTACAAAAACACCGTTCCTGTTCTAGGCGACACAGCTACAACTGGATTTAACAACGTTTCATCATCATGAGTGTAAATTCGACAGATAAGCACAAGGACTCCACTCTAACAGTTTCAGACACAAGGGTCCGAACACTAACAGAGAAAGGACACGAACAATATTCACAGACATGTGACAAATATTGTCAAGACATAGAATATTTTTGGACAATGCTTGAAATAGAAAAAAGAAGGGAAACGGGGAATGTGTCAAAGAGACAATGACCCAAAAGGGAGTATTAACAACTCAAAGCCACCATAAGATCTTCAATGAACGGTGAGATGAAGCAGGCGATCCTCTCGCTAACTTACTGGACCAGTTAAGCCTGGGTCAAAACATTGCACAAGGAAACACCAGGTACCAGAAACAACTCAGGGCCTATAAGGACTTCTGAAATCCAGCAGGACCGAAGACAGCAAACATGAATTGGAAGCCTGTGCGACATTGTTAGGCTTCCGGCAACAAAGTAAAGATGCTGCCCTGTCTACAGGAAACAAGCCAGGCTCTAACGCCCAAAATATACACACGCTTCCAGTCTGTTACAACATTAGAAGGCGAAAGCGGAAGCTCTTAAAGCAAGCCTTGCTTTCGCAGAAAAACAGGTCACTTTGTCAAAACAGGAAGCCCTGCTAGAAGAAACAACAGCTCGTCAATAAGCAATAACAGCTCGGAAAAGAGCCGAGTTAAAGGCTGACCAAACATTGTTGGAAGCACAAAAGGAAGAGGCTATGGTAGAAACCGAAGCTAAGACCCTGGAGGACGATAGTGGTCAAACAGGAGTTGATAGTGAAGACCAGCCAAGTCAGTTGCCCATAGATGAAGCAGACCCGCTTCAAAGGGTTCAGCAATAGGTCGAAGAACACTCCTTCAATGTTTCAAATGAGGAAGTACAAAATATCCGTTCAGTAGTAAATTGGGCCTCCAGACCACAGGGAGTTACGTCGACTCCAACAGTAGTGTATGGAGCAGCGGAGTAACATCTACTCTAGCTTATGCTGGACCATCTCGTAAATCTCAGTCTGTTACATTTCAGCTTAACAAAGATGCACCAGCATTTGAACAATCACATGGGCACTTACCACGTGACACATCAATACGAAGTTCACATGCAGTAAACCTGAAGGATGACAGGACTGTGAACCAGACTTCAGGTATAACTAGATTCCTTCTCCATAAGGAAATATCTGGTCTTACTTATTACAATGACCGTGCTGAATCCTGCTTTGTGCGGTAAAATAGCTTCAAGTCAGTTGTTCATGAAGCCAAAGTGTCTGATTCACAACAGTTAAACCTCCTAGTTAAATGGCTCGGACTTGAGTCTTCAAAACAGGCTGAAAGTGTAAGGAGGTCTTATGAGAACCCTACTAAACGTCTCAGATTGCTGTGGGATCGTTTAGGTATTGATCCCCCGAAATGGTTGAAGCTTCACTTATGGATAGATTGGCGAAATTTCCAAAAATTACAAACAAGGACAGTGCACGTCTGTATGAGTTGTCCGATTTATTGTCGGAAATAGAACACATCAAACAGAATCCCAAATTCTAGTCACTTCTGGGATATTTCGATTCGTCATCTGAGATAGGGCCAATAGTCAGTAAGCTTCCATATGCTCTCCAAGAAAAGTGGACAACAAGAGCTTATAACCACAAGTCGTCCCGGAATGTACCATTTCCACCATTCACCGAATTCTCCAGATTCATTCGGGAAATGAGCATAATCAAAAGTGATCCCAGATTCTGTTATGAACAAGAACAGCAAACAAATCCAAAGTATTCCGGAAGAGAACCACTCGTGGCCAAAACCCAGGTAGCATCTCACAAGACTGATGTCAACAAGCCCAGTAAAGACATTAGGGGCACCCTGCCCCAGTGCAGAGAGAACGAAGCACCAGACATGTGCGTAACACATAATACAAGGCATTCATTAGACGAATGTAGAGGATTTAAATTAAAATCAGTTGAGGAGCGGAGAGAGATTCTGAAACAAAACAACCTATGTTTTAGGTGTTGCACCTCTACAACCCACAGGAGCAGAGACTGCAAGGCGAAGATTTCCTGCAGAGACTGCGGAAGCAAGCAGCACACCACTTCCTTACACATATTCAGGAAGGCATCTTAAGTTTGCCCCGTACAACATCACGGCGGGGAGACAGAACAACAGAATTGCGGAGAGGAAAAAGATGTCAACAATACTGACCGAATAGTAAACTCATCTAGTACAGATCTGTGGTAACAACACATGTAACTCATGTGCCAAGATCATCCCTATCAGAGTATATCATAGGGACAACTCCGACAAAACCATTGAAATGTATGCAGTTCTTGATGACCAAAGTAACAGGTCCCTTGTTCAGGTCGTATTGCCACCAGTGACAGGAGAGCCAGAGGGTTTACAGTACAATCTTTACACGGACAAGAAGAGTTAGAATTGACAGTTTTAGTAGAATGCGATTATATTCCAAGCAGCAGAGACGAAATCCCGTCACCAGATTCTGCTGTACACTTTCCACATATGAAATATATAGCTGGAAGAATCCCGCAAATTAAAGATAGCAGGAAGATCATGCTTCTCATAGGAAGAGACCTCCCCGAAGTCTATCATGTCCTAGATTATAGATATGGACCACCTGGATCACCTTTCGCCCAGAAATTAAGACTGGGCTGGGTAGTCATCGGAAAAATCTGTCTGGACTCTCAACATACAACTCTAGAGTTTTCTGTGAAGAAAAAAATTGTCTTACCATCTGGCCAACCTACGACACTAAGACCATGTGAAAGTAAAATTTGTGAACGGGAACCAGATCTCATTTGTTTTAATACTACATCCAAAACAACATATATACCAGAACATGATATCTTCGCAAAGACAAAAGATGATGACAAACCAGGAATGTCGCATGAAGATAACAAAATACCGAGGTTACTGTGAATTTAGGTTCTTCATATGCGCATTTCGACAACTTATGTCTCTTCAGTGCAGATAAAATCAAAATATTTGGAAGTCCATAAACCGAAATATATAATTCATGAAACAACTGGACAACCAGTTGACAAGACATTCCACAGGCATTTGGTATCTCCTTACCATTTCGGAAACCACGACAACGACTTCAAAACAACAGACAACAAGCTGTTAAAAGAGCGGAATTCCTTGAAAACAGTCTGAGGAAGAACGCCCCCAAAGGAGAACATTTTATAGAATTTATGTCAAAGATATTAGACAACAACCATGCGGAAGTTCCTCTGTCATTGCAAGAACAAGGAGAATGTTGGTATCTACCGCTGTTTTGAGTATACTACCCAAGAAACCTGAGCAGATCAGGGATGTGTTCGATTCCTCCGCAAAGTTCGACGGAGTATCTCTAAGCAGTGTTTTGATGTCTGGTCCAGACCTATCAAACAGCTTACTTGGAGTCCTGATACGTTTCAGGAGAGAGATGGTTGCCGTTACTGCTGATGTTCAACACATGTTCCACTGCCTTGTGGTGAGAAAAGATCACAGAAATTATCTGAGGTTCCTGTGGTATAAAGATAGTGATATTGACAAAGAATTGATAAGGTGCATAATGAGAGTCCATGTCTTCGGCAACAGTCCATCCCCAGCAGTGGCAACGTTGGGGCTACGCAAGACAGTGCAGGCCGCAGAGCCAGAGTACGGCCAGCATGTTACAAATTTTGTCACTAAAGATTTTTATGTTGATGATGGATAAACTTCGTTCCCAACAGCAGAAGAAGCCATCAAAGTCGTCAAAGATACACAAGCAGCATTGAAGAAGTACGGAAATCTCCGTTTGCACAAGTTCACATCCAAAAGTGCTGAAGTTATGTCTGCATTTCTAACAAGTGATTTAGCTACAACCTTAAAAGATTTGGATCTTGAAGCCAACAACAAGCCATTCCAGCGTAGCCTTGGACTAATATGGAACGTCAACACAGACATGTTCCTTTTCCAGCTATCGCTGGACACGTTACCCATAACAAGACGAGGCGTACTATCGACGAAAAACAGCATTTATAATTCACTCGGATTCTTAGCCCTAGTGATCATTCAATGGAAGTTGATTCTAAGAAAACTGACTTCAGCAACAGTTAATTGGGATGCACCAGTCCCAGATGATATTGCATCAGAATGGGAAACTAGGCAAGATGAACTGGAAGAACTAGAAACGTTACATGATAGTTAGATTCGACCTCCAGAGATTTCTGTTGCCTAAACACTCGCAACACGAAATAATCCTAACATAGGTACTGAGGGATTCCAACACTTCTCAGCCTGGAGTACCCTAATACGTTGAATTGCATCCCTGAAACGTTCGTCATGCTTACGTCTGAATGGGAGTTCAAAGCCTGAAACTGTCAACACTTCACCTCAGAAAGCAGTACAACGTGAAGTTTATGAAGAAGAAATAGATTGTGTAAGTCACAAGAAACTTATTGGCAAAAGAAATTCAACTGCCAATCTAAATCCGCTTTTGTATGAAAAAGGACAAATTTTTCCAGATACTTCTCCGGATATTCCCGTTACAAGAACAAAATTATGCATAACTACAAATGATTCCTTCGCAGGAAGTAAAAGACTCCAGCACATCTCAACTTGGATTGCGCTGTATTCTGTTTTACCGTATTTGTAGTTCATCTGTGAATTCAAGATCACTTGACGGTCACCGAGAGAATTCGTCTGGTGGAAGATAGTGTATAAAATGTATATAAATTATATTCAGGAATATTACGAATAGAATGATTAATTTCTGTTGTTTATGTAAAAGAATAGTGATATCAAGTAGATATCAGACGGAGAGTGTATTGTCAAAATTAGTGTTTTTGTCACAGCAAAAATGGAGAAATTCCGAATGCATACTGTATATGTTAAATAATTAGTTTCGTTTCCCTACTCCTTCTTTCTCGAAATCATTTCCTCAACGTAGATGTTGATGTCCAATTATATTGGAACTTGGAACCTAGTTCAATGACAGTGTGAGTTTTATTTTATAATTTCGTTATATTTTGATGAAGATTGATCTATTTAACGTAACTACACAACAGATTATTGTGAATATCGGCTGTACACGTTGATTGCATAATTTGCTATAAATATCGATTTAAACGGAATGTTCATCTCACACTGAAACGTACAACTGTTAATTATAATTATATTTACAAGTTTCATCACAGTATTTCAAAGTTTTTATATGATATTTCCGTCTAGAAGAAGGAGATGAAAACCGTTATTCAGTTGCATAATGCATATAAAAATAGAATGTATGGCAACCAATTAGCGACATTTTAATACATCCAGATAAAATTATGGAAAATATATTCTGCGTGGTACAACCATCTCAACTGTATTTATCCGTGAATATACCGGAACCTTATGTATAAGATAACACAACACCCGTCATATTTGTGTGTATTTATGCAAATTATTGTGTATTTAAATATGTTGACATTTTACTCATAATTATATTAATAAGTTGACTTTAAAAAAGAAGTGATTAAATGTTAAAGTTTCTGATCGACGATATCTTTGTCCAGTTTGGAGGACTTGTTTTTCAACAGACTATCGGAATTCCTATGGGCACAAACAATGCGCCTCTCCTAGCCGATCTGTTTCTTCACTCATATGAAGCTGAATTCATCGAAGGCTTCTTCAAAATAATGATAAAAAACTGGCCCAATCCTTTAATTTTAGCTTCCGTTATATAGATGATATTTTGTCACTAAACAACCCTCTCTTTGGTGATTTTCTTCATTTGATCTATCGAAAAGAGCTCGAAATTAAGGATACAACAGACACTTCTATATCAGCTTCGTTCCTTGACCTTCACCTTGAAATTGACAACAGAAGTAGACTTCAAACTAAGCTGTACGACAAACGCGATGACTTCACCTTTCCAGTAGTAAAATTCCCTTTTCTTTGCAGCAACATCCCAACCTCGCCGGCATATGGAATTTACATCCCCCAGCTCATTCGCTATTCAAGAGCCTGTTTTCGATACTGTGACTTCCTTGATAGAGCCCGGTTGCTCACAAATAGGCTACTTGAACAAGGGTATATTACCCAAAACTTGAAGTCATCCCTCAAGAAGTTTTACGGTCGACATCACCATCTTGTGGACCGCTATGGGATATCTGTTTCCCAGATGACAACAGATCTTTCCCTCTAAAGCTTAATTGTTGTTTCCTCTACCGGATTTTAAATTTTCAACACGACGGGTGTCTTGATGCTAACTCTACCGGTACACCTGATCTCACCCATGGTTTTTTATTGTGCCGTGTTTTTCATCTTTGTGTGTGTGTGTTTCTTCATTTTTCTTTTCTGTGCCGTACCCATGTTGTGTCTCTGTTTTTTGTTTTGTTTCTGATGTTGCCATTATCCTTGGATTGTTCGTTTTGGATTGACGGTTCGGTTCTCACTTACTTTAAATCCTCGTTATTTTGGAAACATAACTTATGATTGTCAATTATTGTATTTTTCAGGTTTTTACCAATTTGTTCACCGGCTAATTAAAATAGTAGATCTACACTTTGTTTATATTTTGAATTGGGCCACGAACTAGGTTATACTCGCTGAGTCCGGATCAGTACAGTTGATGTCTACTGAAATACATAGCAACTCTTAACCAAACCTATCGAGAAGTTTTGTATTTGATTTTTCTTCCTTAATGTGACAGAATTTTTCCAACAGAAAATGTTTCTTGAGAAAGCCAGCAATTTAGCGGCGAGCTATCTTTGACTCTTCACTTTAAATTAGGTTTTGTTATATTCTTTTCTTTTCCAAGATAGTGGTCCTATAGTTAGTAGTCTACCTGTAATGGTTAAACTGGTTTTTTGTTATACTATAGGGAAACGGGATATAACCAGAGGCTCTCACCTGGTCCATGGCTGACATAAACTGTAGCCGAAACTACCTCAATTTTAAAGTGCCTCATTTTCTAGAAGTTTCAAAGGAGAAGATCTTTGAACGTGTTGTCCCCATATGGTCCAATATTAAACTATGTTCCCTGCTGGTGGCCATCTTGGAATAGATGCGGACTTACTAGACACATCCTTTAATTGGGACCAACCTTTGACAGTTGTCACAAAGTATGGTTCCAATTGTGAAAGTAGATCGTGGTTTTCATAGTGATTGAAAGCTCCACTATCCATTACAACCCATTTCAGACCACCATTCAAGAAAAAAAAAATGGGCAGGGGTTCCCCTTATAATCCAGGTAATACATATTGCTTAAATTAAAACATTCCAAATCCCCTTTCAAAAAAAAAAAAAAAAAAAAAAAAAAAAAAAAGAATAAATAAAATTCTAAAGGGGTTCCCATTATAATCTAGTTTATACATATTTCAGAAATTGTGAAAGGAATATTTAGCAGAATATTTTTTCAAAGATTCATTGTTCTAGTTTGGTTTCCATGGCAACTGAAAGCCTCACTATCCATTACATCCCATTTCAGACCAACATTCAAAAAAACAATTGGGCAGGGGTTCCCTTATAATCTAGGAATTGCTTAAATCAAAGCATTGCAAATCCCTTTTCAAAAAACATTTTGCTGGGGTTCCTCCACATAATCTAGTTTATACATATAAGCCTCACTATCCATTACAACCCATTTCAGACCAACATTCAAAAAAAAACAATTGGGCAGGGGTCCCCTGATAATCTAGGAATTGCTGAAATCAAAGCATTGCAAATCCCTTTTCAAAAAACATTTTGCTGGGGTTCCCCCATATAATCTAGTTTATACATATTTCTGAAATTGTGAAGCAGAAAACATTTTTGAAAAGATTCAACGTTCTGGTTTTGTTTCCATGGCAACTGAAAGCTCCACTTTCCAAATTGGACAGAGGATCTCCTTATAATCTAGGCATATCATATTGCTGAAATCAATAATTAATCTTTACAAAAAATCAGAACACACAAATGTATTTTTTTTCATCTAAGATTGTAATTTAACTGGACATTGCAGAAGACTTTTAGAAATATTGAATATTTCTTCAAATTAAATTTATTACCTCTCTTTTTTAATTTTGACTTTTCATTATATCTTATTTCTAAGTTAATGACACCCCAAAAAGTGTGTTGGTGTGCATAGCTAGAACTATTAAATGAACTGAACATGTTCTAGTAATATATTGAGTACTTTTGTATGAACTATCAATCTTTTTAAGGGTTTTTTTTGTTATAAAAAATACCAAACATGTGATTCTAGGCTTTATTTCCTGATTTTAATAATAATTTTTTTTTCTATTTTAGAAGTTGTGACCTTGACCTGTGTCAGACAAACCTCAAAATGGACAGGATTCTTCCTCTGATCATAAGTCATGTCTGCCCAGTTTCATTTCACTGTGTAACGTGGTTCTGAAGATATTGTGCGGAGAGGGATAAAATGTCAAATTTTTGTTCTATTTTTTGCAGATTGTGACCTTGACCTTTGTCGCTCAAAATTAAAAATCAAAAGGATTTATCTCTAATCATAAGTCATGACTGTGCAAAGTTTCAATTAGTTATAACATGTGGTTCTCAATATATCATTTGAAAACCAACAGTTGAAGCCCAGACACTCCAATGCCTCGACAACACTTATCATTTTATAAATCCCACTTTGTCGCAAATTGGCTACAAATGTAGTCCTTGCCATACTGAACATTTTTGCATTTAAATCTTAACCCCTTTTTCAGAACGTTTTTCGAAATATAAGGCAAAATGTATGAAATTACGAAAATTTGACACATAAAGGGCAATAACTCCTATATCAAAATTTCCAAGTAGGTAGATCTTGATATGCTGAACAGTTTTGCAATTTAAGGTTGACCTCTATCTGTTATAGTTTCTTTGATAAAAAATTAAAAATAATTAAATTTTGAAAAATTTTCGGAAAAAGCGCAATAACTCTAAAATGAGTATTCAGATTTTCTTCAGAATTGCAGGGTAGGTAGATCTTGTCATGCTGATCACTTTAACCTCCGTCAGATTCTGATATCTGTAAGGGTTTTTGAGTTTTTTTTCCAAAAACAGCAATATACCCCCTAAGTGCAATTTTTAGTAACAGCGGCAATGTTGTTTGGTCCTCAGACTCATCGGATACAATTTTGAAACAGTATACCCTGGTAACGATTCAGGCCAAGTTTAGTTAAAAATTTTTCAGTGGTTTTAGAGGAGAAGATTTTTAAAAAAGTTTACGACGGACGGACGACGTACGACGGACGGACGACGGACGCCAAGTGATGGCAATAGCTCACATGACCCTTTGGGTCAGGTGAGATAAAAAGGGGAGGTATGGGTACCAATAAGTCGGTTAAATCATACCGCTAGCTTTTGCGTGTGCCAGTACAAAGTCCGGTTATCCCGAGTTCAAATCGGTATTTACTTTCGTCTATGGTCTGTTATGGGTGTTTTTTCTACAGCAGTTCTCTTGTGGATTGGAGCATGTGGTTGTAATTTTCGGCCATTGTAGGTGTTTAATGTGATTGCGGCATGTTTTTGTGTGATTGTGGCATGCTTTATTTTTTTTATTTTTTTGTGATTGTTGTATTTTCAGCCATTGTAAGTGTTTCCTGTTATTCTTTTGATCTTATATTTATATTAATTTGCATCTACTGTTTTTTTACCAACTCCAAAGAGAAGATAACAGAAAACATCTGTAATGACAAAAAATTACAATCAAATGCCACAATCCACAAGGAAACTGCGTTAGATAATTATAATCCATATAAATGACAAGCGACAAACGTAAATAACGATAGGAACTCGGAATTCAAATACAAATACAAAAAAACTTTATTTAACGTCGGGTAAAATCAAATTGACAACATAAGCTCTCGAAAGCTTTTGAAATCGACGGTTACACGCATTACATAAAATGCAATATATAAAATGGGTAACAGACATTACATAATACAAAACATTTTCTATGATAACAGTCTTTTCATGCATAATGACACACATACACAATTAAAACAACAATTTACATAAGGGAAGCAAAGGGATATGCAGTAAATGTACATGGGACAAAATCCCTATAAATACTGTATGGTTATTAGATTTAGCAGGGTATTCGCGTTTAACACGATTAGCCAGAAAATTTATACCCACGAATATTGCACTTAATATGAATTAACATGATGACTCTAATTAAACATCCGCGAATAAATTCATAACTGAAAACCGCGAATAAATTCATAACTGAAAACCGCGAAAATTTTGCACCTCGAAATTAAAGCACTGTATAGTACGTGGTAAAATTAAGCATATGCAACAACGCTTTATTGTTGTTCTTCATCTTGAACTCACCATGAGGCCTTCAACAAAGAGCAAACGGTCTTACCTCATAGTTAAGCTAAAGACGGCCCCTAGCACTGGTTTAAGCGGAATTCAATTGCTAAATGTCGAAAAAACGCCACATCCATCCCCTTTTTACATAATTTTTGTATGGATGCGGGGTTGTCAACAAGCATAACATATCAGGCGAGGTACTCTTACAAACACAAACATATAATGAAGCAGCACTATCATGCATTTAATACAACATACACCTCCTGCACATTTACTAGAGTATGTGAAATCGATTTCATGCAGCACATAAAACACAAGCAAATAAAAATAAAATGGAAAAGCAGCACTATTCTACATATAGTGCTGGACTGTACCAATACACGATAAATAAATAAAACATCATTTACAAACATAATTAAATACAATAGTTTAAAATTACCTTTAATCGTATATTGTGAATTCACATTAATTTCTTTTAACTTACAAGAATTCATATTTTCCCGTGTTTTGACTGTTCATTTTGCACAATTCTACATCAGTTCCAACTATATTTCCTACCGAGGAATTTTTATCAAATTTATAACTTGCAATTCTAATTTTATGAAAGAGTTCCAATGAATGCGCTAAATCAAAGTTAACCTATCTGGCAGAGTCCATTGGTATATTTTGCTTGAAGCTAACATGCTTTAAAATTACACGTGGCCCATTCCCTAGTCGCACCAACGTTTGGCCTTGACTTTATATATCGATAATTCTTACAAGTATAATTGTTACAAGGCTTAACGAGTTTTCAAACTAAACTAATTAAGAAGATAATTAAATAACGTGTCTGATAAATCAATCATATGTATAAAAAGGTTATGTAAATTAATTTTTAAACGGATCACCATCTGATATGATCTCAGATAAGTATGTCGCTACATTTAATTGTTTTTATGTACAAAAACAATTATTTCCTACTCATACATGTAGGTTTAATGTCTGGATATACTTGTATATCACTTGTAATCAACTTGAGTTTTTTTTTACAGAAAATTAATAAATCAGCTATATTTGAAATCTATATCATGGTTGAAAATTGAGGAGTATCTCCCTCAAGCAAAGCTGTGTTCTTAGCTGATTTTGGCTTTCCTTTAGATCATATTTGGTTATTTGTTCTCTATCAGTCTTTAAACGCGTTTGATTTTATGGTCTTCCGAATATTCAGTTTTTTGTCTGCACTGATGAGACATAAGTTGTCGTAATGGCCATATGCAGAAATTAAATATGTGACTTCGGTATGTTGTTATTTTATGATCAAATATCGAGAGTTGATAAAAAGTGATATGCATTTCTCAAGGGTTGCATCATCGATTTCTCTTGTAATCTGATAAATTCCATTTGTAAACTGTTGTGCTGTATTATCCCAATTAGGACAGGGGCTGAAATCACTTTTCGTGCATCCCCATTTAAGATTTGGACATATATTTTTTTTCAGTTCTTCTATACCAATCTGTTAACATTAATATAACCTGAACGCATAGACAGGTAATGGTCATTTTTATAGTAGACAACTCAAAATTCTTCTATTTTTGTTTTCACGTTAGTTTCTATATATGGATGAAATATCAGAAATTTGGTATCAAATCAAAGCCTAATTCATAATCTTCACAATAAATATAAGTTTGGCCAATTAACGCGTTTTTATGGTCTTTGGGTACAAAAATTTACCCCCTTGCAAAAACTGATGAATATGACGATTTCTAGGCTTTTAATTTCTTTAAGGTACATAGCTATCATGGTAATTTGCTGTTCGTTTTGTATCTTTCTTATCAGTTGTGATACAAGGTTGGAAAAAACACACACACACCTTTAAATATCAGAGATTTTTATTTTTAACTTCAAAATGTTTGAAAAAATGGAAGTTTTCGGGATTTTCAATATTTTAAATATTTCGACTTTGGAATGTAGGATTGTGACAATCTGAAGATATATCCTTTAATAACCTGTGTAATAATGATTTATGATTTTTTGGCCACACATTTGGTCTAAAATATTTTATTTCAGTCTTTTTTTAGATTAAAAAATATCGATACTAGAGGTTGTCGGAATGAAATAGAATACAGTTGTTTTACCCCCTGGGAATAATTTTTTCTCTATATTTTTGAAATCAAACTATTGATAGTCGTTATTTTTACAAAAAGCATTTAAGGAGATATGGTTGCTAGACAGAATTCCAAAAATAAGTGGTCTTTGAGACTTTCAGGGAATTTACCAAGATTGGAATAAGATATTTTTGAAATCAAATTGATTAAAATGTTTGTCTTAAATTAAACGAAATATTTAAGTATGGTTGCCAGGTAGAATTTAAAAAAAAAGTGCTCTTTTTGACTCTCAGGAAACTTACCAAAATTAGAATCATATATTTTTGAAATCTAACTGATGAAAATGTTTGTCTAAAAGTAAAGAAACTATTTACGGTTGGTTGCTAGGTAGAATTAAAAAAAAATTAGTGGTCTTTGAGACTTGCAGGAAATTAACTAAAATTGGAATCAAATATTTTGGAAATCCAATTGCTGAAAATGTTTGTCCTGATTGAAACGAATCCTAAAAGTATCGAGACTTTCAGGAAATTTACCAAAATTGGAATCGCATCTAGAATTATAATTATTTGAAATCTCGTTTTCCACCAAACACTTTCTAAAACACACACATGTAATTATATATTCAAATTTCAAAAAATAAAAGTCTATGGCATTTTCAGAAAATTTTCCAAAGTTGAAACCGGAATCAAAATTCCGAAAGCTTATTGCAAATCTACAGACTATATGTAACAATTAAGATTTAATCCGTAAATCCAAAAATGTAAGAGAATTTTGCGTCACATGCCACATGTGTCAAAATCCACATCTTTGAGACTTTTGCAAAATCAACATCTTTAGGCCTCTTGTTTGCACTAGGTGGAGATAAAAAATCCGAAAGCTTATTGCGCATCTATAGACTATATGCAACAATATTACGACAGACTTAAATCCATAAATCCATAAATGTAGGAGGAGTTTGTGTCACATGTCATTTGTGCAAAAATTGACATCTTGGGGCCTCTTGTTTGCACCAAGAGAAATATTAAAAATCCGAAAGCTTATTGCCCATCTACAGACTATATGCAACAATAGTACAACAAAATTAACCTCTAAATCACAAAAAAGTAGGAGGAGTTTGAGTCACACGAAAAGTGTGACGGACGGACGGATTGACAGACGACGGATGGTATAAAAATATCCCCGAATTTTCTTCGAAAGTGCAGGGATAATAAGCATCCCTTCTCCTTAATATTTTGGAAAATTTCCAAATAATCCAACTCTAAAAATGACATAAAGCTTTATTTCAATTTTGGTTATAACTTACCGTATATTACATACAGGGGATCTTTTAAAAATAATTAACCTGTTTAAGTGAGCTATGTTTTGCCATTTAATCGAAAACGTGTACATTTTTAAAAGAATTTCCGCTGATTTGTCGTTGTAAGGCACAGAAAAGAAAAATGAAGACACACACAAACAAAGATGAACACCACGGACCCGATATAAAACCATGGGTGAGATCAGGTGCACCCGTACAGTAAGCATGTTCTGCTTCTTATAAGACGCCATCCGTGTTGAACATGTCAAATCCTGTAGTAAAGTCAAATCCATGAGAGCAAACAACAATTAAGCTTTAAAAGCTTTGAAACTTGCTATATCTAAATTTTACAATTTTTTCCTGGAATCTAAGGAGTATCTCCCTCTTGCAGAGCTCTGTCCTTAGCTAAATTTTGGCTTTTTTATTTAGATCCTTTTTTTATTTGTTCTCTATCAGCTTTTACAGGTTTTCGGTTAATGGACTTCCAAATGTTTTGGTTTTACCTGCACTGATGAGACATAAATTGTCGAAATGTGCATATGCAGAGAATAAATTTACAGTAACATCGATATTTTGTTATTCAACACACATTTTGCTGGTTCTGGTTATTTTTTGCGAACACAGACAAAAAATTGACAATTTCAAAGAAAAATTGTTGGGATTATATTTTCGTAATTTAGAGTCACATTAAACTTTCCTAGTTTTTCTATACAACGTCTTTCACTTATATAACAATTAATTGACATGAGTGCATATGTCTTCAAGATTTGACAATGAATTGTGAACAAATCTGAAATTTCGAAAATTCTCATTTTTCATCAATACCATACTATCATGATATAGATCACGAACCATTGTCATACAAATCACACATTTTGCATGTTTTGGTTATTTGCATACAAAAACAATAGACTTTGTGATGGGTGCTGTATGCGGGACAGGACAAGCTTACCGTTCAGGAGCACCTGATGTCACCTTTCCTTCTGAGAGTTCACGCTGTTAGTGCTCTAAATTTTTTGTATTGTATATGTAGTGTTTGAGTGTTTTGTTGGCAAGTTGTGTCTTTGGTCTTTCGTCTTCTGGTGTTCTTGCTGTTGCCTGGTCTCTGGATTATGATTTATGTAATCTTGTGCTTTGTTCATTCGGTACTCTACTGCCGTTGTTTTGACAATTTTTCAGTTCAGTTGTTGGGATAGGGGTAAGTTTTATGGATGTAGTAAGTTTATACAACTTCAGAATTACTTTAATTTTACTTTTTAAAAATTTCTATGTAATTGAACTACTCATAGATAAAATGGGGCAAAAGAAGACTACAGTGATAGTTTGGTCATTCAAAACATATCAAAGTCATGTTAACTTGTTTTAGTTTTAGGAAAGTACATTAAAAGACTAAAAACAATTGCAACAATTATAAAATGAAAAGCACACTTGGTTCTAGAGGACATTGAACTTCTGTGGGTCATTTGTACCAATTTCCACAAATTTCGTTTAATGGGTCTAAAAGAGGGTCCTGTTGCATGCAGGTTATGCTCATGTTAACATGATTTATGCATATGCAGAATTTAAATTCACAGTAACTTCGGTATTTAGTCATTTGTTACCACTGGGTCGATGCCACTGCTGGTGGACTGTTAGTCGTCGAGGGTATTCACCAGTGCAGTAGTCAGTACTTCGGTGCTGATCCGAAAGCCGATTCTATTAAGAACCGTACAATATCTAAATTTTATTAAATTTTGTTAAAAACTAAGGAGTAATTCCCTCATGCAAAGATCTGTCCTGAGCTGATTTTGGCTTTACATTTAGATCATATTGGTTTTTTGTTCTCTTTCAGTTTTTTAACATTTTGAGTTTATGGTCTTCCGAACGTTTAGCTTTTACTTGCACTGAAGAGACATAAGTTGTGGAAATGCGCATATGTAGAATTTAAATTCACAGTAACTTCGGTGTTGAGTCATTTATTTTAGAGAGGGGATGTTAGCGGACTATGTGGTTGGGGTTCATAAGTTGGGGGGATTCGGGAGGGTTATTTCGGTCCATGGACTAAATTATATTAAATTGGGGTGATTTAGTAGGTGTCCTTGTGAGAACATTGATTATAAATAACGTACTAATTTATATTGTACTTTACCTATTATTTCTTTTAATTCTTTAGCTTTAGCTATCAATCTTATCATAAGTAGCCATAAACAGCTATAAGTGTTGTATTTAAATGAACTGTATTGCATAATTAGAACACAGAAAACACATGGTGCTGGGCTGTTCTCAAATATACGTCTAGTTTCGATAGGGTCATTTGACTTGTAAATACCGTTATCAACACCGTTGGTAAAATTCTTCACTGCTTATCAGATAAGCAAAGATGCTTACAAATTATTGGTAATTAATAGCAGATGTAAAGTTTGTTTTTATTATTTTTCACCGATTTCCTATGTCAAGTTCCATGCTGAAGCTCAATGACTTCATAACACATTACATCAAAACAGTACAAAAGAATGAATGGAAGATTTATTTTAGCGTTTGGAATAGCTAAAACGGATTCAATTTCGGTTGGAAAGAAGAATGTTTGTACGATTTTATTAAAGACATGCAGGGAATCACAATTTGGTTTGATACTCTATGCTGCATTTTACCAGTGCAATGGAATACACAGATCTGTTTCAATATTGAATATTATTTGTACAACATTGAAGTAATGAAAACTAATTGAGAGGTAAATTTATGAGTGGAGAATTTGAAGTGCTCAGTGCAGCACTTGGTGTGAGAGTAAGTAAGAACCGAACCGTCATTCTAAATAGAATAATCTAAGAACAATGGCAACATCGAGAAAACAAGAAACAACGACATAACATGAGTGCGGCACAGAAAAGAAAAAATGAATGCACACAAACATACAACGATGAACAACACGGACCAGATGAAAAAATATGGCTGTGGTCAGGTGTAACAATAAAATAGGCATCTCCTGCCTCTTATAAGACGCCCGCCGTGTTGAATATGTCAACTCCGATACACTTGGCAAATATGTTTGAATTTTCTAGTATTTGCAGTGGTAACGTCCGTCGTTAAATCAAGCAGACATGTACACGCAAGTGCCATTTTATATTTAAAAAAAAAAAAAAAATCACAATGCAAACAACATTACGAAACGACGGCAGTAGAATACCGAAGGAACAAGGGAAGCGATGACTACAAAAATCGAAGTCCAAAGACATGGCAGAAACGGTAACAGATAAAAACAAAGACAAAACAAGGGCGTGAGACAGCTACAATGCACGGAAATAACCATTGCAATAACGAAACGACCATTGCAATAGGCATATCAAAAGAAGATCCGTATTGTGGGTATGACCTAATATTTGACCTCGCGAACAAAAAGAAAAATCAAGACAACTCATTGCAACAAAATAAAAAGAAATATATGTTAACCAGTGTTGTTCTTCAGCCTTAATTCTCCATAAGCACGTCAATTGTCGTGATCATGAATTGTTTGTACATAATGATATTACTTTCTAGCACTTCTTAAACGATTTCAAATTTAAAAAAAAAAGAATGATACAAGTTTTACAATGCCGTTAAATGCTGCCTTGTTATAAAGTGTGTAAGTAAACATGTTTGCAAAATTTTAATTTTTGTCTGAGCATTTCAATTAGACATGGCTAACAGGAGAGATTAAACATGGCAAATACGCAAAAAAATAATAATAATAAAAATAAAGTACGCCTGATTTTTGCATATGATTTTTTAGCATTTGGACAGAAAGAAGTGATTGAAATGTTAGAGTATCTTATCGATAATATCTTTGTTCAGTTTGAAGAACTTTTTGTGAAGTCGATTGGTTTCCCCACTCATATAAGGCTGAATTCATCGAAGGGCTTCTTCAAAGTTAAGATAAAAAAATTGCCATGTCTAAACATACCTTGGAAAAACTTTACGGTCGTCACAACGATCTTGTGGACTGCTATAGGATATCTGTTTCCCAAATAACAGCAGATCTTTCTCTTTGCCTCTAAATAGAAAAAAGAAGGTAAACCGGGAATGTGTCAAAGAGACAACAACCCAAAGGGGAGTAATAACAACTCAAAGCCACCATAAGATCTTCAATGAACGGCGAGAAAAACCCAACACCCAACGGCAGGTCGGAGTCGGCCCCTAAATAAAGGGTAATGAAGTTCAGCGAAATAAACATCATCCTAGACTCCTATAAACATAGTTTTTCCTCAACCGGTTACTACTGGAGTTAACATGTTGAACACGGCAATTTTCTTATAAGACGCAGGATATTCTTACTGTACCTGTGCAACTGATCTCAATTATAGTTTTTATTATCATTTCTGTATATGTGTCAGCTTCCTTTTTCCTTTTTTGTGCCGTGCTCATATTATGTCTTTGTTTCCTTGTTTTTCCTATGTTGCCGTTGTCCTTGGATTATGCAGTTCATACTGTGTGCTTTGTTTTGAATGTTGTGATTTCTGTTTCTGTGCTTTGTGTCTGTCAAGCGTCGTTGTTTTGCGTCTGGCGTCATTGTTTTCTGTGTTCTCGTTTTGGCCATGCCTTTGGACTTCGATTTTTGTAAATTCCCCTCCTTTCTTCCTTCAGTATTCTACTGCCGTTGTTTTAGACTAACGGTTAGGTTCTCATTTACTTTTCTCAAGTGACACTATTACTGTAAAGAGTTATTTCCCTGGATAAATAGGTTCTGATGAATATTGTTTGCTGTTCGCTTTTGTTTTTTTTGTTTTTCGAACAACACAATTCAATAGACCCGGGACTGTTTGAGTGGAAAATAATTGAATCAGTAACAGATAGCTGATTAAATATAATTGAAAAAATGGTGGTCTGTTAATGTCTACATTTATCATCTTGTAACAATATGAAAAAAAAGAAATGGGGTAAATGTCTGGGAGACATAATCCCATCTCAAGGTTAAAACGACCCAAAACAAACCATTTCGGGGTTACTGTACGGTCTTCAAGGAACCTCACATCATATAGCAAACCCTAAATGGCCTCACAAAGGTAAAAAAGTGAAAAAATCAATGATAACAAACCACATCAAACAACCCGAATATCAAGAAACTAAAATTTTATAAGAAGACAAGTACAAGCCAATGACCAACACATTCCTGACTTGGGACAGACACAAAAATTGCGGTGGGGTTAAGCTCGTTTTTCTGGATCCTAAGCCTCCCCCATGTGTGGCGAATGGCAAAAAAATAAAACACAGAATGGGTCACAGTAAAAATCAAACTAGAAAAAAAACCAATTCATCGAGACGAGTACCTTTACAATGCAGTACATTAAACATGAAGACAATACACACGAGTACTGTCCTGACAAATGCTCGAAGTTACTGATAGTTAGCTAAGGATATAATTTCCGTTGACAATATCAAGCCTCTTACATATGAAACTACAATTGAAATACCTCTAAATAGATTATGTATAACAACATCATCAATTATGAAAGAAAAACATGATACTGTGTAATGCCAAATACTGCCAATACGATTTTAAAAAATTAGTTTTAATTTGTGTTAATTTAATTCATTTGTCCTTTAAGTACGATCCTATTGACCAGAAACAGATTTGTAAAGAGAAGAATGCATTTTTTTCAACATCTAGCTCAAAACGGAGCTAGAGGCCGTTTTGAAGATACTAGGAGATATAAGCAAAGCTTATTGGCGAAAGCCGTATTGTGCCTTCAGGATGTAGAACATCAATAAAAGCGTTGATTTATTGCTGTTTTTTGCCATGTATTTGCAGAGTTTTTTCTCATATACATCTGCTCCATGTTCTTTATTGTTTATTTTTTTGTATGCATAATTTTTGCTAATACCCCCAAACGATTGAAGGTACATAATTACATATCACAATAAAAATGTTCAGTAAAAATAGAACTATTACAGGGGTCAAGGTAAACAATAACGTCTCGATAAAAGTCATTTAACGTTAAAGATATTAATAATTGTACATATCTGAGAAAAAATTGTTTAAATTAGCAAGAAAAACTTTCAATGACAAGAGCAAAGAGACCAAATACATCTAAAGGTAAAAAAAACAATCATACATAGAAAATGACGTATTAGTTTATGGTCAATTTTGGGGGCGAGATTTCCAAAAATGTCTTTCGACATATAACTGACGTATAATAGATGAAGTACTTTAACAAAATGTTTAAAATATCTGTTGGTGAATATGTTTCATTATGTTGAAATCCCATCCATGCCTACTATCCATGATAGTAATGGGAGAAATAAAGCTTTTGAAAATTTTCTTTCAAGTATTTCGAATAATGGTCTCTGACTAATTACTTTGGAACTGTTTTTTTTATTATAATAAAGATTTTTAGTTAAAAAATAAGACAGAAGAGGCCTTTCATTTGAAGCAAAGTTCAAAGGTCAAAGGTGTCTCTGACCCTTGAACTACGAGTTTGCAATTAAAAACCCCCGTTATCTGATGTAACAGTAAAGGGTAAAGGTCAAAGGTGTCTCTGACCCTTGAACTGCGAGTTTGCAATTATAAACCATCGTTATCTGATGTAACAGTAAATAACCCTTGTTTATGACTTTGATATAATATACGACATGGACTGTAGTGACATACAATTTACTATTAATTATCAATTATTTCTGGAAACTCTATTGATGGAAATCGGGGGAATATAATTTCATTTGCTTCTTTTAGGAAAATAGAGAATACAAGCTTGAAAAGGTATTATCGGGTGAAATAAAAAAAAAAACTGTACAAAATCTAAATAATCATGAAACTTTTTAATTTAGTCAAGAATTGAATGCAACATTATGTGTAGTTTTATTGGAGTGTAAAAGCATGGACCGTAGCACATTTTGAATGAAGCGAGCTAGTGCTTCATGTGAGAAATGTGCTACGGTCCACGCTTTTACACAACAATAAAACTACAAATTATTGCATTCAATACTTATAATTACATTCTGTAAATGGAATGCATGTGTTCACGCAAGATAACTTAATAAGAAGCGTGGGTGATGTACCATTTCCTTGACCTCTAGATTACTCCGCCGTCTATTTTTACTTTTATCATTGTCAAGGAGTCTTGTGCTCTTGTTGTTTTACTGACTGATAAACACAGTAACGGAAATGATCGGAAGTACTCGTAGCCAATCAGATACGGGGATTTCCATACGAAGCAGAATGAATGTAATTATTTGACAAAAAGTCAACTTTGAAATTCTTAAGAAAGGGAAAATATGCCGGAAATATTTGAAATCTAAAGCTTATTGAATAGAAGAAATAGGGTAGTCTGCTTCTGCATTCTGATTGGCTGATACAATCACTTGACCTCATGACGTCACACATCAATTACCATCTAACGCCTAAGCCATCTAATGGCTGAGAAAATTATGACGTCAGTAAAAAAATCCCCAAAATTATACTAATGACCATATAAACCAATCACCTGTCATGTCATCGGTAATAAAAATGTAAAAAAATTATTTACAGATGATAGAACGAAAAAGTTACTACTGCAATAAAATTCCATAATTCCCATACATCAATGTCAATAATAAATGTTATAAATTCACATTATTTTTATGGATACTAAAAATGTCAATTTTAATGACAGTTTAAAGTAATACAATGCACGAAAACAAAAATTTACGACATGCGTGATGATTTCGACTTTCCAATTGTGAACTTCCTGTTTTTGAGCAGTAATATTTCCACTTCTCCGGCATATGGCGTGTACATTTCACAACTAATTCGCTATTGCCGTGCCTGTAGCTTGTTCAGCGATTTTGTCAACAGAGCGAAATAACTTTCTCAAAAACTTATACATCAAGGGTATGTTCAGTCACTGTTGCCATTGTCACTTCAGAAGTTTTACGGTCGTCACCACGATTTGACAGACCATTTCAATGTTTCTGTTTCACAAATGAGAACAGATATCTTTTGGTAGATCTAGAGTTTGTTACCGGACTGACTAACACCGACTCTGACAAAATCGGCAGTGTGACGGGTGCCACGCGTGGAGCAGATCATGCTTACCATTCAGGAGCACCTTATGATTCCTCAGTTTTTATAGGGGTTCACACTGCTAGTGATTTAGTTTTCTGGCGTTTTTGTTCATTTTCGTTTGTTTGTTGTGTCTTTGTCATACTTTCTCAATTCGTGTTGCTGTGAATCGCCGTGATTTTAGAATTTCCCCTTTCCTCGTTCTTGCTTCGGTATTCGTTTGCCGATGTTTTCACATTGAACAATACTCGATTAATATGGATAAAATAAGATACACAAAATACATTTAAGATACTTACTTTTAGGAAAATGAAATCGAACAATACACCACTGTAAAAACGTACTTATGAATTAATATATTATCATTGAATGTTAAAAAAGTAATAAAAATATGAATAAATTTGTACTTCATTATTTATTCATATTGTAATAAAAACATGTCAAAATAGAAGAAAAAACTGTAGAAATCTAAAAATCTTTATAAAACCATTTTTCGTATCGTACGCATGAGTGATTTTGCACTTAAAAAACGACACCTTGTCATATACGCCCTTATAATCGATATGTGTGTCTAGAGGTCTTTTGGAGCTAATTCGACACCGTCACCTTCGAAAACGACATATAAGGGCTTCTAATCGGTTTTATGTGTAAGTAGAAGTCTTTTTGGAGCCATTTTGGCATCGTCACGCATGAGTGATTTTGAACTTAAAAACCACAGCTTAGTCAATATATGGGCATATTATCGATTCTTTGTCTGTCTAGACGTCTTTTGGAACCTTTGGAAACTAATTTGGCATCGTCATGCATGTGTGATTTGCCCTAAAAACTCCATCTAAGTCGTATAAGGGCTTATAATCGATTCCATGTGTCTCTAGAAGTCTTTTGGAGCCATTTTGGCATCGTCATGCATGAGTGATTTCGTCCTTAAAAACTCCATCTAAGTCGTATATGGTCTTATAATCGATTCTTTGTCTGTCTAGAAGTCTTTTGGAACCAATTTTGCATCGTCACGCGTGAGTAATTTTGGTCTTTAAGACGATGTCTAAGTAATATATGGGCTAAATATCGACCCTATGTTTGTCTAGAAGTCTTTTGGAGCCAATTTGGTATTGTCACGCATGAGTGATTTCGCCCTTTAAAACTAAATCTAAGTAATATATGATCTTAGTATAGACACTATGTATATCTAGAGGGCTTTTGGAGCCATTTTGGCATCGTCACACATGATTGGTTTTTGCCCTTAAAAACTACATCTTAGTCATATACGCTAATAGTCGGTTCTTAGGCGTCTAGAGGTTTAGAGTCTTTTGGAGCCATTTTTCACCGTCATGCATGAGTGATTTTACCTTCAAAAACGACAGTTAAATCACATATCGACTAATTTTTGATTTTATGGATGTCTTGGAATCTATGGATACCATTTAGGTACCGTCATGCCCGAATGAATTCGTTCTCTAAAACGACTAACATATCTAATATGCACTTGTTATCTTTCATTTGGATAAGTAGATTTTTTAAAAACCTTCAGGCTCAGTCAAACATGAATAATTTACATAACAACATATTTATTTTAAGGTTGATATTGTTTGAATGTAGACTTTTCGTTGAAGTGTCACATTAAAGCTAATCTTTTTTTTCTATTGCAGACATGGACCTTTATATGAAAAGTGCTGTGGACACTTTCATAAAGCCTGAACAGTTAGAAGAGTTTGCGTATTCATGGTCATTGGAAGCATAGCCTTACGTAAAGGAAAGAATATTCCAGTTAAAATGTCAAGAGCTGTTTAAGTTGATCGAAAAAGATGTGCAAATGCAAACACCCGAACCAATGGATGCAGACGACCTTTTCCAATCGTGTGACTGGTATTCCACAACCGAATGCAAACATTAAAGCCATATTTCGATTTTACATCTGAGGATGAAAAGTTAGCCATATCATGGGGAATCATACACCCCAGGCTGAAACATCTAGTCCGAAATACCGTAGACAGTTGTCAGAAGAATCTCCGCTACACAATTCTGACAATTTGGAACAAAAAGACACGCACCACCAAACACAACAAATTGTAGATAAAACATCTTCTACACGGCTGACCTTAAAATTCTTCAGACCATGGATCGATGGTAACCCAACACGTGGTATGCTAAACAAACGACCAACTAATACATATTACAAACCACAATCACCGCAGACTTCAACAGAAAGGTAGTGGAATAACAAACGATCAACAGAAACCGTATACCTATGGCATGAAACGTCAAAGGATATTTGCAAAAAAATGCTACCGACACTACAAATCAGGTCAAATCAGGTCAAGTTACAACGATAAATGGCAGGGAGATAAACTGAAAGATTTGAACAAAGAATAACATCAAATATTTGACGATATTTTGGAGAACATACGTGGAGACTCCATCGATCTAGGTACAATACTAGTAATACACCACAATGGATTGCGCAATCCTATCGTCGTCCTTCTACAACCTTAGGAAAAACTAGATTCGGAAACTGTGATGGAAGGTATAACGAATGTACTCAACTGAAACGAGGAACTCATTGTCGATGACAGTTTATTAATGACAGTAGGGTCTATAAGTATCCCAAGCGGTTCCGGTGGGAACATCTGCCCATTATCACTTTATTTGGCCAGGGAAATTTGTTGCAAAGAAAGAGTTCAAAATTTGAAGTGATCAGCGACACGTTATGTCTACCAATATCGATTGGTTTATGTATCTTAAAAAAAAACATGCAAGAAAGTAAAGATGCCGGAGTGGAAAACATTGACAAACGAACCTAAACAGTCGATACTTGACAATGCCATAAATGCAGAACATGTCCAAAATCGTATTATGACCGATTGTTAGATAAATCAAAACCCGAAAAGGCAAAGGAAATGGGAGAAAAGCTATGCTCACTAACAAATGTACCGACTAATAGACGTTTGGGACGTACGACATTACACCGTTAGAAAATTTAATGGACGTCAATGTCAACGTTATATCCTCTAAACTCGGAAATAAATTCATACGTGTTACGAATAATCATGATTTTCATAATCTGTTCGTATACTTGGTGGAATCGGACAACATCCAGCACTACCACGGCATTGCATCGATCACTGGTTTTTTGGACAAAGTTATTTCTGTGAAACTTGTATGAAACCGTACAGCACTGCAGAACATCATTCTTGCGAATCCACGTGCGATGTATGCGGACACCTAGACTGCACAGCAAAAAAAATACGTTATCTTGTAGGAATTGTGATCGAGAGTGTAGATCTTCTGAATGCTACGAACGTCACAGAACTCGCAAGGTTACAAAAAAAGGCATCATTGACTACTTTATAGAGCCAAACTCCGTCAGAATATATATCATTCAATCTGTGACAACTGGGGTTACCAAAAGGGTGTTTAAGCATGAGATATGAAGCCTTGATGTTACATCTGCTTTTGCTAGCATGACAGAACAAACAATATACAATTTCCAAAATAGTCAGTCTGACGATGAAATGTTAGACATTGATGAAAATACATTTGTGGAAAAGGCGACATTTGCAAATACATGTACAATGGAGGCAGTAGAGAACTCACAATCAGACAATGACATGCTACAAGTTGATATTCCTGATCCTAAACCAGTTGTCAAAAAACCAAGGTTCAAAAAGGCTATAAGAGAGAATCATGTCCAATCACTAGCAACTCAGAACTCAGAACAAATCATCAAACTAACTAGGGTGTTAATCTTCTTAGAGGTATATACACTTCATTCTTTTTAGCACTGTTTTTCTCAAAATGCACTAGGCCTTAAAAAATTCTGTGTTTCCAACATATAAAAAAAGGTCGGTACATTTAAACTTTTTCTACAATTTTATTTTGAACATGGCAAAAGAGATCCGGAAAATTTATGTGATTCCCCCACCTCCTTTCCCTCAATTTTCTGCTTCTTGATAGAATTATTTGTTTAAATACAAAATGTAGTTCAAATAGCATCATATCGTGACAAATGTCATTTTACTGGAAACCTGCGAATAAAAACAAAAGTCGGTCATTAATGTCAGTCAGTTGATGTAACCTTTTAACTTTTAAAGAGGGAATTAAAGAAAATGGGTTGGAAGGTTTAAAGTAGGGTCGTATAATTACCGGAAACACATATTTTTTTTAGGCTCTATTATTCACACAGAAACCCATTTTGTTGTCCTACATGCTAGCAGGTATATAATAGGAAGTAATGACCGGTATACATTAATTCTATATGTAGTATAAAAACATGACACACAGAGTGCAGAACAGTAATACATTTATAACAATTACCCCAGTGAAGATTTGAAACAAAATTTCCTACTTGTACTGCAAGGTGTGGGTACAGTTGTTTGTATGCATATAAAATTTCAAGCACATCTTGTTGAAAAATATTTAAAATTCAAATCTTTATTTGTTCAAATTCAGATGCATGGTATTTTCTCTGTTTCTTTTTCTTTTTTCTAAACTACATTTTTGTACAACGCAGGGTTCTCCATAGATGCCCAGTTATAGCCGGTTGTTTTACAGTGCTGACTTTTCCAGTGTAAGTTAAGGCGCAGCGTAGTCAACGCACGGAAAGTACTGACATGTCTTTACTATTTAAATCAGGATTTCCACATTTTGTTTTTTTTTTAAGTGATAATTTCATTGTAAACATACCCATAGCAACCCTTCTGAAAAAACTAAGATTTAACAACAAGTTTATTAAACAATTGAGCTGTTTTAGTCCTTTTGCCGTTTGCTCTAGAAACACTATATCCCCTATTTTCCCAAACAATTTAAATCAAGTAAATGTACAATGACCCCAGCAAACTTTTCATTTAGATCCTATTGGTTACTTGTGTTTGATTTTTCCTTCACTCAGGAGAATCATCAGTCATATTGCCACCTGAAGCATCCACATAAAATCATTTCCAATCTAATTTTGCTGTTGCATGTGTTGAAATATGATTTTTCAATGTGTACTTCAGACAACACGTCTTTCAAATTTCCAACAATTAGAAGTGAACTAGAGTAAGTATTTCTAAATTTTGTCAGATTAGTATAATAACAATTTTGAATTTGCAACCTTTTGCAGAGTTTTCAGTAAAATTCAATACAAAGTCTTAAAAAAGTGTAAAACTATTTATTTATTAAGCATTTGTATACAATTTGTCTTGAAAAATATCATTTAAAAGGTTCTTAATGAATATTTTTATCATATTACAAGGGGACGTAACTCAACATTGTAATTTGCGTTATTGATCCATGTAAAATTTTTATCAAGCTAGGCTTGTTTTCAATCTTGATTTATGAATTTTAGGGCTATATTAATATACAAATATCACGGTCTCTCTTATAAATGTATTAAATGTTCTATATTCCTTAATTAGGTTTGCACATGTCACATCAATTTGACCACGTGCATAGGTAAACAAACTGTTGACAGCCGGAAATAATTAACATTAATTAAGGCATTGTTCCTGGAGGCTATGATCTTACACCATGTACACTATGTTAATTACCTGTAATTAATCTTTCATTGACAAATTAACGGTAATTATTTTATCATTGACAAATATTAGGTACCATCACGTGGGTACCATATATGAATAAGGATCTGTAAAATATCCGATTTTTCCGACCGGCTTTCAAATTTGAAAGCTGGTCGGCTTTAAAATATAGCTGGTCGGGGAAGCCGGCCATAACCACCTATGGAGAATCCTGCAACTGTGCACAACAGCGTTTCTGTACCCTCCACTAGAAATCACAATGCAGGTGTACTATCCATTGTACTACAGAGGTTTTTAAAGTTTTAAAATGTATGTACTGTTCTGCAGTACAATAAATATATATACATGTATATACTATACAATAAAATGATGGAAATCTGATCTGCACTGAAGAGATATTATTTGTGTAAATCAACAGAAGAATTTTTTTTATGTTATTATTTCAACTTTACTTCCATCTTTGAAAATTTAACTAAAAAGGTGTCATATATTTTGTCCAAGGCAAGATTTTTACACAATCAGGAATTGAAATATATGCTTTTTAAATAGATGTTTTGATTCTACATAGTAATAGATAATGGTCACTTGATTGCAATGATCAATTATAATTCAAAGTCAGTGTATTACATTTTGTATAATACCATTACCTAAATAGCAAACAGGATACATGTATATCGGTGTGTTGCAGTTCGAACACATAGGATGTGGTACATTGTACTTATTTTCTACATTTTATTCAGAACCGTATCGATAATCAATGTCAATATCCATTGCTTAAAATCTGCATGTACATGCATTAATCTTAGCATGCCAGTTTTAATTCTTGCAAATTAGTCTAATTCTCTGGTGGTCAGTCTTAATCTTTGGTCGGCAGTATTAATTTCCTTGGCACATTATTATTCTCTGTGGAAAGGTTTTAAAATTAATAATAAGCAGAGGAAAGTAATTCCTTTATATCTCTACCATGTCTAGTGGGTATTGGTACTAATGTTATTAAAGGGATCAACTATATGGTAAACATGATATTAGGAACAGAAAATCTAGCGTCCAGTTGGTACAGTGTTATTAAAATAAAATAAAACAAATGAAGCAAAAAAGAAAAAAAACTTGTGGTAGCCTTAAGCCACCTGATGTGGTCCCTTGGCAGGGACGAAACAGTTTTTACTTATTGCAAGCGGGCTCATAGCTATAGTCAGACCTTGTATTTGTCAATATTTTATACAGAATGTATAAAATGAAAACAAATATAAGGTCTCTCCATGTTCTTAATTGATTCTAATTAATATATCTAATTTTTTGAAAAACTGAATCTGCTCTTAAAAGATTTGTCAAATTCGCACAGCGCCCGTTTGTAACAATGTAATTTATAAATAGATCTTGTAAGCATGCTCTATGCAAATTAGAACATGTAAAGACCTTATATTTGTCGATATTTTATACCAAGCGATAGCTAGGTATAAAATGAGGACAAATATAAGGTCTTACCATGTTCTAATTCGCATAGAGCCCAATTGCAATAATTTATTTTGTTCTAATATGGTTTACAAATGTTTTGAAGATTCGAAGCGGTGCTAGGAGGATGTTTTCAAATGTCATTTTGGCTTTACAAAAAAAAATTTAATGAAAGTAGACCACAAAATACCAAACTTAGCATATAAAAATCGATAACAATTTCCGAGGGCTCTAGGGCTATTAGAACGCTTTTGTGTTCCCAAAACGTTTGAACATTGTTGAAGGACACCATATTAGAATACTACCATAAGTCATAAAAAAAGTTGTGTGACTAGGGTAACCCGACCCTACCTAAAATTTTATGCCTATCCTAATTTTTTATCCTATTTTACAACACGCACTGTTAAGGTCAGAAATGTTCCCCCATCGCTACAATATAATAAATCAAAATATTGAAAAACAAAAATTTCCTACCTACCCTACCTGACTTTAAAAAGCATGTTATCCCAAACACAAAATTTATTTTTTAGGCCGAATTCGCTTCTTTCGTATGCTGGGATCAATTCCAAGGTCAGGTTTTTGTAGGATAAAACAGAAAAAAACTGTCGTGGTGGCCTTAAGCCACTTGATGAGTACCCTTGGCAGGGACGAAACAGTTTTTATGAAATACATGCATGACATGCAGGTTCTAAAAGATTTAGAACATGGTCAGACCTTGGCTTGTATTTGCCAATATTTTATAACGAGTAAAAGCCACGTATAAAATGAAAAGAAATATAAGGTCTAACCATGTACTAATAAAAATAAAATATGCCTAAAGGCCCTCATGACTACAACTTAGTTTTCAAAACATTGGATGATAAGCTATGATTTTTTTTTGAAGTAGTCTAACAAGCACTTAATTAAGTTGATGTTGCGAAAAAAATTATGAAAAAAATGGAATTTAATCATGTTGAATGAAATTAAAATAAATTCATTTTCAAAATGGTTAAAGGAAAATGGTGAAGATGTCAACTTTGAAAACTTGGATGATACGTCATTAAATGACATGCTGTGTTATTTTTATGCCAGTTTGCAAACAAGAGGCTGGAAAGATTGCTCCAAGTCAGCACTAATAGGAATTAGGACAGTTCTATCAAGGCATTTAACCAGCCCTCCGTTTAATCGACAAGTAAAATAGTGCATGATCTTAAGTACATAAGTTCAAACCAAGTGCTAACTGGAATGATTAAAAATCTGAAAAGAGAGGGAAAGGATGTCTCAGTTCATACAAAGCCCATATCGGAGGGAGACATTGAAAAAACATGTACAAGTTCGGTTTTCGATACTGACACACTACAGTATAAAGTATTCTATGATTTGCTGTTTAATTTTGGTAGACGGGGGCAGGAGGTCCTTTGTGATTTGGAACAAAATTCATATGGAAAGTTCAAGGATGACAAGGGGAAAGAATATTACACAATATTATACAATGAATATGACAAAACACACCACGGGGTGGATTCAAAGGAAAATAACAAAGAAGTTAGAATGTACGCCAACCCCGACAGTGATCATTGTCCCGTCAAGAGCCTTGACATGTATCTCAGCAAATTAAGCCCAAAATGTGACGCATTTTTTCAAAAATCTTTAATATATCCAAAAGTTAAAGTTTGGTATGCAGCACAGCCTATTGGCAAAAATACACTGGCGTCTATGATGTCGACCATTTCGGAGGATGCGGATTTGTCCGAACTTTATACGAATCACTGTGTACGTGCTACACTGGTCACACACCTGAAGAGAAAAGCTCTAAGTGATTCAACCATAAAGTCTGTCACTGGCCATAGAAATGTCATGTCTCTTGAGAGCGATGTCGCTGGACCTATCGACAAACAAAGAAGAGAGTTTTCCGACACACTACAAAGAGTTGCAACAGCCGGTAGGTCTAACTCTGCTTCTGCCACAGTGCCAACGTCTACATCCGCTCCTGGACAAAAGAACGTTAATCAACAACACGTTCCAAATACACAACAAATCGCTGTATCTACTACATCTCTAAGAAATCCATTGAAAGATCTCAATCTATTCAACCAGGCTACTAATCAAGAATATATAGGATAGGATAACCGAATACGGATGCGATTATATGAGTTCTGACAAGAGAACTTTAGGAAAGAAATGTTAAATAACTGTCGCTCAGATGTCGCTTTATTACGGAAAGGATGTCTACGTTTCCGCGAACTGATGATGGAAGCGACCAATGGGGTCGACCCTTTCGACTATGTCACAATAGCCGGCGCATGCATAAATATTTTTAAAACGCGTTTCCTTCAAGAAGAACGCCAAAACGATATCAACAATCTTCACACCGACCAAACCTATTGGCTACTAGAAAAATACATCAAAGGTGATCGACAAGTGTTTTACGATAATAGCTGGAAATCATTATCCAAGTTAGAGAAACATCTCATCCATGCAAGAAGCAAATTTGTAAGTCCCGGGTGGTTATTACAACCGTGACAATTACAGCAAATCATCAATCCTATGGTTGGAGTGGTTGCGTTATCACACTGATGCACAGAAAAGACACGCTCTCAATGGCGGAGAATATAGAATACCTGCCACAAATTATCGGGCAGACGGTTACGACGAAACATCAAAGACGATATTCGAATTTCATGGATGTGTATATCACGGTGGGCCAACATGTTATCCTCACGACCGATCAACAACCACACACCCAGCAACAAACCAGTCAATGGAGGAGCTCTACGTCGTTACGAAAAAACGAGAGTCAGAAATAAAATTAATAGGATTCAAGTATATTTCGATATGGGAGCACGAATATCATCAACAATTGAAACAACGCCAGAGATGAAAAATTTTGTGGATAATCTGGATATTAAGGATCGTCTCAATTCCAGAGATAGCTTTTTTGGAGGTCTAACAAATGCCGTTCGGTTACACCACAAGGTACAACACGACGATGAAACCATCGAATATTACGATTTCACATCTTTGTATCCATGGACAAATAAGTATTGTAGATACACCGTAGGTCATCCAAAGATAATAACTGACAATTTCAAAGACATATCTCCCTACTTTGAAATAGCAAAGGTGAAAGTAGTACCACCAAGAAAGTTGTTTCATCCGGTATTACCTTATACGTCGAATTGGAAACTGAAGTTTCCACTCTCTAGAACGTGTGCCGATATAAAAAATAAAGATCCATATGTCTGCAACGAAGAACAACGAGCGCTAGTGGGAACATGGTGCACATCTAAACTAGAAAAACCACATAAAAAGGCAATGAGATTTTAAAAATATAATACGAAAACTACCATTCGAAGAGTCCACCAAATACGACAAAACAACTGGAGAACGAGGTCTTTTTTCACAATATGTAAATAAGTTTTTGAAGATAAGGCAGGAGGGTTGCGTGGCCTGAAGGGTGCGAGACAGAAGATAAGAAATGGGAATACATTCGTTTGTACGAGGAAAAAGAGGGCATAAGGTTAGACTACGACAAGATCAAGAAAAATACCGGATTACGCAGTTTCGCCAAATTATGTTTAAATAGTTTCTGGGGAAAATTTGGCCAGAGATTGGGATTAAAGCAATCGCGCTTTATACACGAATTGAGGCCGACATATATTTTCAGATGCTATCGGACCCGAAAAAGGAGGTGCACGACTTCCATATACTAACATCCGAGATACTTCAACTGGAATGGGCGGATGATCCACTGTTTCTTCCAATTGGCACAAAAACCAACGATGTGGGCTAGACTACGTCTGTATTCCGTCATAGAAAAAGTGGGAGATGATTGCTTGTATGTGGATAATGATTCCATTATATTCGTAGATAGCCATGGTACTCACGTAAAGAATCTTCCCGTAGGTAACTACCTCGTTGAACTAACAAACAAGATCTCACGTGAACAAAATCATATCGTAGAGTACGTTCCTGGTGGGCAAAAAAATATGCTTATAGGACTGTAAACGGATCCGAAGTGTGCAAGGTACGTACTATACTAACAGTGGCTTGGTGAATTTCGACGCTGTAAAGGACTTGGTAGTAAACAGAAAAAAAATCCATCACTGTCACTAATCCTACAAAGATATCGAGACATGCCAGAAAGAGGAAACTCATTAACAAAAGGGAGGATATGAAATATAAAATTGTCTACATGAAGAAAGTGGTGCTTTCTTATTTATTGACATATCATTATGGTTATCGAAAAAGAAAACAAACCATTCTAAAGACAAATCTTCATATATAGATCTTCATATATATATATATATATATATATATATATATATATATATAGAGAGAGAGAGAGAGAGAGAGAGAGAGAGAGAA
>MJUU01033947.1:148-12745 GCA_002080025.1 Modiolus philippinarum | reverse complement strand
CTATATTTGATATTACTGATTATTCGGATTTCGTTTGGTTTTATGCATTTTAACATTTTTTGAAATTATGGATTTCCTTTTTATGGGTTCTTGTGCTGGTGATGAGGATTGAACTTCCGAAATGGCCATACAGCTCATTAAAATTATTGCAGTTGGGGTTAACATATGTGTTATGGTCTCATGTTCATTTACTCCATATCCTTTCGTTAAATATTTAATACAGGAGTTTGTCTTTTATTGCAGTGTGGAGTTGGTAAAACAATTCCCCGTGGTAGAGATGTATGCTCTTTATTTTTCTTAAATATAGTGTTTTTGTACATGAGATGATATCTCATGTGTACACTTAGTTCAATTACTATTATCTAAATTTATGTAAATTCAAAAACCGAAGGATTAACTCCCTCCATCGTAGTTTTGTCCTTAACTATATTTGATATTACTGATTATTCGGATTTCGTTTGGTTTTATGCATTTTAACATTTTTTGAAATTATGGATTTCCTTTGTTTGGGTTCTAGTGCTGATGATGAGGAATAAATTTCCGAAATGGCCATACAGCTCATTAAAATTATTGCAGTTGGAGTTAACATATGTGTTATGGTCTCATGTTCATTTACTCCATATCCTTTCGTTAAAATCTTGAATGGTGAAAATTTTGCATCATGTACAGACTCCGGTTATCAAGGGGTAGTATTTCTTGTAAACGAAAAATACAAAAAAGAATGTTAAAGAAATCCATAGTTTAAATAACAAAATACCGTTTGATATATGTCCAGTTTGAAGTTGAAGACAAAGCTATAGATATTATAAATATTTATGCTCCAAAATTTGCCAGTGACAGAGTAATATTCTTCGAGAATATATTCAAATGTATCCTCAAGTCCGACGATTTAATTATTTTAGGTGACTGGAATACATCTCTACCTCACCCCCCCGCCCCATAGACAGAAATGGAAAACATATTGATGATAAAGCTTGTAAAAAAAAACTGCTAAATTTTGTTGATGATTTTAATATGATTTGAGGATATTTATGATGTCTGGCACGTACGGTATCCGAATTCACGAGTATTTTCGTGGCGTCGCGTTATTGGAAATAAACTAATTCAAAATCGAATAGATTTTATTTTTATTTCAAAATTGTACTCGCAATATGTCCGAAATATTTATTGTAAGCATTCATCATTGAGTGATCATTTCTTTGCGGTGCTTAATGTTGATTTTGGTAATGTTGGGCGCGGCCCGGGAATATGGGGTTTCAATAATATGCTACTTGAAGACGAATGTTATGTTGAAAAAATAGAAAATTTAATTATCAATGAAAGAGAATGTAGATTATATGAAGACGAATACTAAATTTGGATAGATAATTTAAAGTTTAAAATTAAAAAGTTAACGCAAATATATGGAAAGGTAAAAGATCTCAAGAGAGATCGGAAAATTACAAAATAAATTTGGAAAAAATTCAAGTCTTGCAGTTAGTAATTTGAATTATGATGTAAATGAATTTCAAGAAATTATATCTGAAATTGAAGATTACGGAAATAAAAATTTGCAAAGGTGCAATCTTAAGATCGAACGCTTTTTGGGCCGTTGACGGAGACAAAAATTCTAAATATTTTTAAAGCTTGAGAAACATAGACAGGAAAATAATTCAATAAAAGGAATTGAAACTGACGACCGAAAAAATAGTAACGGACACTAGTGATATATTAAATGAAATTCAAAAATGGTATGAAGATCTTTATCGTGTACAAATATCAGTCATGAAAAAATGATAGAAATGGGTCAATATTTGTAAAAAAAAATTACAACTGATGAACAAAATATGTGTGACGTAGAAATATCATTTAATTAAATTTGTAAAGCTTTAAATGAAATGTCTAGGAATAAACGTCCTGGAAGCGATGGCTTAAGGGTTTCTTTTTATTGATTTCTTTTCATTTATTTGCAGAAATTTATTTAATTTTTTTTCAAAAAATTAAAGATGAAAAAATAATGCCCCTTTCTATGAGATTAGCTGTGATTAGTTTAATTTATAAAAAGAAAGGTGCGAGAAATAAACTTGGTAATCATAGACCAATATCCTTAGCTAACGTGGATTATAAAATTTCAGCAAGAATTTTTGCTAACAGATTAAAACTTGTTTTGCCTAATATAATTGTTCCAAACCAAAATTGCTGTATAAAAGGCGGAGATGTTGTAGATACAACTGCAAGTTTAAGTGATATTATTGATTTATTTGAATCAGATAATTTAGAGGGTTATTTAATAAAAAAAATGTCCAACGGAAAGCCTTTGAAAAATTGTCCAACAGAAAGCCTTTGACAGGGTCATAAATATTTATTTTAAATATTAAAAAAGGTTTGCTTCTGAAAACATTTAATCGAATGGATAAAAATTTTATATACAAATAACAGAAGTACAATTAAATGTAACGGATTTTTATCAAATTATGTCCCAGTTATGAACAGTACAAAACAAGGGTGTCCAATATCTGCGTGCATGTACGTAATGGCCGAAGAGCCCTTGGTACAAGACGTTTTGAAAAATAATGATATTCAAGGAATACAAATTCCGAATTTTAATGATTTTTCAACAGTATTTGCACATGCCGAAGATTTACTTTAACAGTTAGCGATACAAATTCAATAAACAAAACTTTTGAAGTATAGACACTTATAGTGAAGCATCAGGTGCTAAAATAAACATACACAAATCTGAAATAATGTGTTTAGGTACAGGTAAAATTTCTAATAATGAATTAAAAAGTTATGGAATTAAACTATGTGAAGATGCAACACAAATTTTAGGACTATACATGGGTACAAATTCAGAAGTCTTTTGGGATCAAAATATTAAAAAGATTAAAACAATTTTGTATTTTTTGTCAAAAACAGAATTATTACAAGGCAGGGCAACAGTTTTAATTAATTATTTAATTATGTCCGGATCTTATTACGCATTAACAGTATGTCCCCTCCCAGAAAAAAAAAATATAAAAACGAAATAAGATCCAAGTTAAATGTAAATCAATAGTAGCACACAAATTAGAAAGTGGATTAAATATAACTGATCTACTTTTAGAAATGCAAGCATTTGGATTGAATTTTTCCGACAATATTTAGACAAAGACTATATTGCACATTGGAAAAGTACAATGACTTATTTTATTTAAATAAAATTGAAAACATGAATATAGCGGCAAACATTGTTTACACTTGTTTTAATCCGAGTCAATTATAATTCTAACCACGTGTCTATCAGGAAATGATCCATGCATATTATTCAATAAAATCCAAAGTTGAATTTAACATTGAAGTCCAACATATATATGAAAATCCTTTTTTTTTGTAATCCAGTTATAAGTGTAAACGGTAAAGCGTTGTTATTTAAAGAATTTATAAATTCTGGCATAACGCAAATAAAAGATATATGTTACGAAGTCATCGGCGGCTTTCTTCCCCGTAATGCTATTGTCGAAATAGCTCAAGAAAAATATCCAGTTTTGACAGCTGTAAAATTGTCGAAGCTTTCGATAAGATTTTAAACGCAATTCCAAATCTATGGAAAAACAATCTACGTTCCGAAAACCCGGTCAACGTTGACAGACTTCCTTCTTTAAGACTCGGTTCTAGTATGACGGACATTTCAAACGCGACTTCAAAATAGTTTCATAAGCTCCTCCTTCAAGACTTTACTGAGCGGCCGACATCGGAACTCTTTTGGATTCAACATTACCCTTTAATGTGTTTTCGACCTTTAAACAGGGTTGTCAATTAATATCATCTCAATCCCCTCTGTGGCAGTCTTAATTATAGGGTGGCGACATATGATATTTTTTACACTCAGTAAACTCGAGCGTATGGGAAAAAGTACAGGACAGCTCGTGCTTGACGTGTCACACAGCCTCAGAGGATTTGTTTCATATTTTGGTCACTTGTCCAAAGCTGAATACTGTTGATACATATCTTATTGATATACTACACATTGCACTGTTAAAGGATTCACAAATAACTAAATACCGAAGTTACTGTGAATTTACTTTCTGCATATGCGCATTTCGATAACTTATGTCTCTTCAGTGCAGATAAAATCTAAACGTTTGGAAGACCAAAAAATCAAAGATGTTGTAGATAACTGATAGAGATCAAATAAGCAATATGATTTAAATGTAAAGCCAAAATCAGCTAAGGACAGAGCTTTGCATGAGGGAGATGCCCCTTAGTTTTCAACAAAATTTACAAAAATTTACATAAATTGAATACCAGAAATTAATATTACATAAATGTACATGGATACACAAACAACAGCAAATTAGTAAACACTTATTTCGTAAATTTTTTGCTCAGTGTTGCAAGGCTATCAATTTACAAAGCAAAACAAATACTAGTATTCGATGGCAAGCAAATAGATATTAAAAGGTTATTTATTTTTTCAATGCGCAATTATGTGCAATATTCGCACAAACTACAAAATGATCAACAGATCGTCTCTTTTTCAACAAATATTTTGTTGACAATAACCCTTTATTCAGTTCAAAAACAGCTCTGTTGAAATTCGTATATAAAACTTTGTGGTAATTAATCGAAATTCAAGTTGGTGAACTCGACTGAATGAAAATACCTTTGGTGTGGTTTTGAGTTTAATTCAATTCAATTTGGTTAACTCACTGATCCAGCAAATTTAATTATATTCTTACTGAAGCCTTTAACAATGATATATTTTACGAAAGGATATGGATTAAATGAACATGAGACAATAACACATATGTCAACTCCAACTGCATTAATTTTAATGAGCTGTGTGGCCATTTCGGAGTCAATTTATTAGCAATAAACCTCTTTATCTTAATTAAACACAATACTGCTGAAATTGTTTTAGAATACTTTGATTAATATTGTTTTGTGGTATTATTTGGATCGGCGAGTTCGACTGAATGTTTTTTTACAACCTTTTGATGTGGTTTTGAGCAAAATTTTAATTTAGTGTACTCGATTGAAATTATTTGTTCATGGTTCAACACGAATTGTCTATCATTACAAGTAATTGTGTTTTACTTGAAGCCTTCAACAATGAGTCTTGATTATTTTGTATACAACCCCATTACTTCTTTTTATCATGTTATCTTATTAAATATGATAATTTCCTTTCACGATAAAGTTAAATATGGACCTAGATGGAATTTGAAAGGACAACATATACTAACAAATAGAGGATAAACTAACAATATTGTTTTTTTTTATCATCTGTGAATATCTTATTTAAAAAATGACCGTTTGGCTTAAAAAAAACAAAACACATCCTATGATAGGGTATACAAGTTTTGATATTTTCTTCAAAAATGAGAGTTGTTAAAATAAATATGTTTATTAAACTTAAAGCATACACGGCGGACGTGTCGTAGTAAGTAAGGTGGTTGGTAAACCATCTCTAGAGTAGCAAAACGAAGGGTTGCGACTTCTAGTCACACAAATGACGGAATTTTTGAAGGGACAACAAATTTGGACTTAGATTTTCAAATCATCATGCAAAGAAAGTGGCCTCTACTTAATCTGGGAGGCCAGTTTGAACAATAGCTTAGCTGGGGGTATTTGTGGTACAAGTCAATATACTTGTTATTTGTGGTTCTTTAATTGTTGTGATTGTTTACTACGAATCCTTTTGTCGGGCAACATATGACATCGGTTGAAATGATACTTTGCCAGTAAAAGTTATGTTCTTTGTCGATCCCGCATTCATGGATAGTAAAGAGCATGGATATAGCGTTGCTCGGTATTTAGCGATTAATTCTTCTCATACCGGTGCTGGGGTACGCCTCTAATGGGGGTAATAACAAAAATTTTCAACCGCAATAGTCCTGACTTGGTACAGGCATTACAAAAGAAATGGTGAGTTAAACTGGTTTAAACGACTTCAAGGTGAAGAACAACCCTAAAAGCGTTCTTCCGTTGCTTGGCTTACCATGAATTCGTAGAAACTTTGTCTCATGTGCATTTACTCTATATCCTTTCATTGTTAATATTGGACAAAACACAGTGAATCAAGAAAATCAATACATAATTTAAAACAGAGTAAATCAATTAATAAATATATTTTTGCAAGCAAGCTCTATGCGAATTTGAGCACTATCGGATCTTATATTTGTCAATATTTCATACCGAGCAATAACAAATCTTGCATATTGTCCTCACCCCCTGCTTTTTTGTTAACAATAAAATTACAACCTTTCCCTAAGTTTATATAAAATAATTCATTTGCTGACTTAACATTTGTATGTACTTTTTGGGCAAAGATAACAAACTTAACTGTAGTGTCAATTACCTGATTTCACAAATGTATGGTATTTTGTGGTGCCCTGCTACATTATTCCACTGGAAGTTTAAACCGGCGTGGTTGAGAATATCTATGTAATCTTCACCAGCTGAATTAGTCGGTCTATTAGGCCCCCAGTCACTGTAAGTGGATTCTGTAATTTTCTTCCCTGTTGTTGCCCAGTGCCAGTATCCTGTATTCTTCTTGGTTCCACCAATCCAAAAATATACTATATAATATATATGTTATACTCATACAATTGGATAATAATAATTTCTAATGCAACATTTATATAACGAAGGTTTTGATTGGTCAAAACTGACCGTCAATCCCACCATCTATACACACCTGTGACAAGTAGTTTCCCTGTTTAGTCTGGTTCCTAATATTGTTTCAAATTCACGAGTTAAAAATAGAAGATGAAATTGATTTGTTGCATAAGAATCGCAATAACAGTACATTATTTGAATGCCCGAGGGCGTCAATCTTGATTTGACGGTCAAAATATCCGTTTATAGGCTCCGCTAAGCGTCGCCTATAATCTGCATTTTGACCTCATTCTACGATTGACGCCCTCGGGTATTCAAATAATGTACTATTATTGCTTAAATATCCGACAGAATTTTCCAAAGCCGAAATCCAAAGGGCAAAAGACAAAGTAGGTGCAAGAAAACAGGACAATTGTGAACCACAATGGACCTGACTTGGTAAAGGCTGGAGTAAACATATGTGTGTCGGATTGTGTTCCCCTGATTCAATCGAATGTTATACGGATTTTCCTTACTGTTCTCTTCCTTTGATCGATTCAGACTTTTGTTGTCACTTTTATGTGTTATGGTCCAATGTTTATTTACTCCATATCCTTTCGTAAAATATTTAATACAGGAGTTTGTCTTTTCTTGCAGTGTGGAGTTGGTAAAACAATTCCCCGTGGTAAAGATGTATGCTCTTTATTTTTCTTAGATATGCTGTACCTGTACCCGAGATAATACCTCATGTGTACACTTTGTTCAATTACTACCTCATGTGTACACTCTGTTCAATTACAATTATCTAAATTTATGTACATTCTAAAACCTAAGGATTAACTCCATCCATCGTAGTTTTGTACTTAGCAATATTTGATATTACTGATTATTCGGATTTCGTTTGGTTTTATGCATTTTAAACATTTTTTGAAATTATGGATTTCCATTGTTTGGGTTGTAGTGCTGCTGATTAGGAATTAATTTCCGAAATGGTCATACAGCTCATTTAAATTATTTCAGATGGAGGAAACATATGTGTTATGGTCCCGTGTTCATTTACTCCATATCTTTTCGTAAAATATCAAAAGAAATGGTGGGTTAAACCAGTTTTATGGCGCGCCAAACCTCCCTTTCCACTGCGGTTGCAATCCGTAGCAACTCAACAGTATTTGCCATTGAAATGTCGTAGAAGATGAAAAGAAGTGTTTATCTTGGTACAATGTAAAACCTGAAATTTGGATCACAGTTCGAACCGAAACTTCAATTTTTTCCACAAGGTACTGATATTTATTAAAAATATATATTGATCGCATGAGATTGAATTTTTTCAAGCTTCGAGTAATAAGGTGGTCACGGGGATAACTAGGCCTTATAAGAAATGTAATAAAAGGGATAAAAGGATACATCTACAATGGCTGAAAATTAAAATTACATGCTACATGCTACAATCTGCCAAAGAATTACATAGGAAAAACACAATAATGCAAACGTAAACAACGATAGAAACTCAGGACAGCAGAACTTGCACTATTGACAAATATTTTGACTGCTTTAACCAGAGTCAGTCGTTTTTGGACTGAAAAAGTCTGAACAACGTTGAGAATAACTGAGCTTTGTTTAATCAACGCAGTCTTTATCAACACTAGTTTTGACTGAAAAGGACTGATAAGAGTTGAGCATACTCGCTTCAGTCAATCTCAGTCTTTACCTGTGTTGTAAAAGTCTGTCCAGTGTTGAGGCAACAATAGTCAGTCATTCTCAACACTACCTGTGTTGTAAATGACTGATTTTTGTTAAGAACGTCTGTCCAGTGTTGAACCAACATTGGTCAGTCATTCTCAACACTACCTGTGTTGCAAATGACTGATTTTTGTTGAGAATGTCTGTCAACTGTTGAGTCAACGCAGATCAGTCATTCTAAACGCTACCTGTGTTGTAAAAGACTGATCTGTGTTATAAATGACTGACCAGCGTTAACTCAACGTTGTACAGACATTTTCAGCACGGGTCAGTCTTTTACAGCACAGGTGGTGTTGAGAACGACTGATCAGAGTTGATTCAATACTGGACAGACATTCTCAACAGATATCAGACTTTTACAATACAATTAGTGTTGAGAATGACTGATCAGAGTTGACTCAACGCTTGACAGACTTTTACAACACAGACCAGTTAAAAGTAAAGATTTTTATTTATTAGATTGATTTATTCATTTTTTTATTCAAATATTTTATTCTATTTATATTTCTAGTTATTTATCAAATTAATTTTATTTATATTTTTATATGTTTTATTTATTGTTATTTATATTTTTTATATTTTTTTATTTATTCTTATTCATATTTTTTATTTTTCGATTATTTAATTTTATACATATTTTTAATTATTTATTTATTCATTATTATATAAAGGATTCTCCTCTTTCCTGTCTTAATCTGATTATCCATTCAGTTATCTATTTTTTTTTATAATATTTTTATTGAAAAAAGAAAGGGTTTACCAAAACCGAACAGATGAATATCATATAACCCTGATAATCAGTAGGTTTTTATGTAATCAGTAAAATCGCTCTTTGATATGGCACAGGACATACACACTTGCCCAATTACGGGTTCAATGGATTGGAATTTATGTAAGTCAAATATAAATGCTAATATTATACAAGTAAGTAATTTTGTCTGAACAGAGAAGCTATTCATTGTCTAACCCATCTTAAATTTATGACAATGAACAGAACAAGGCAGGTGTAGATACACGTTCTGGTTTGTCGAAGACGTGAACTGAACTGATAAAGAAGGTAATAATTGGGTACATATTATTCGATACCTTTGATGAACTTAAAAAACAGAAATTTGACATCATATTTATCAGGTGATGGTAAAGCTTGACAAGTGCACAAGAACTTCAATTTGTTAAAGCGTTTCGTTTACATATGCAAATAGTAACTAGAAAACTGACAGTCAGAAAGGGCCCGCCCCCTTTTGTGTCCCAGAACCTGTTTGCGGAGTTTCATGGAAATCATAAAACAATTTTGGGGGAAAAGCATAAATAACAAAATCCTAAGTTATTGTAAATTCAGTTTCTGTATATGGCCATTTTGTTTTGACAACTTTTGTCTCTTCTGTTCAGATCAAATCAAAATATTGAAAAGAATAATATGAAAGTCATTTCAAGTTATCATACGACATACAGCTATTCTAAAAAAATGCACTTTTTCATATAAACTAAATTCCCCCCCCCCCCCAAAAAAAAAAAAATTNCCCCCAAAATTGTTTTCAGATTTTCCTCAAAATCAAAAGGGATCTTCCTTTGGCCAAGTCCAACCTTGAGTGTCAAAATCATTTAAATCCATGAGGGCAATTTAAAGTTATCATACGACCTAGTTTAATTATCAAAATATGCATTTTTTATATAAAAAACTAAGTTTTCCCCAAAAAATCTTTTCCTGATTTTTCTCAAAAATGAAAGGAAGCTTCCTTTGGTCAAGTTCAGCTTTCAGTAAACAAAATTATAAAAATTAGTGGAATCAATCTTGAGTAATCGTACGACATAGAAACTGCTGACGGACGGACGGACAGGCTGATCACTATAAGACCCGCCATGGAATGTTGCTAACTAGTTAGAAGTAAGCAAAAAGCAAAAGCCATTGGTAGGGTTAAAACGGCTTATGAGTACCCAATTCTACCCTTTGTCTGTACCGTATTCCTATTGTAAAATAAACATACGAATAAAACCCAATACATGTAGACTACGACCTCCATGAATCAAAGTCCAGATAACTGGTGCTAGCTCTCGCGTAACGAATCAACTGTGAAACATACTCTCCGGAATCATGAGAATTTTGAATATTACTTTCTATATTACGGAAATTGATATTTTTGAAAAATGAAGTCATCCCTTAATTTCAGTACTGAGATTACTATTTTCGTCAAATTCGACATTTTAGTCTTAAAAAGGATTAACTTTGTCTAGACATTTCTGTTTTTTCCTTCATCTCCTATTCTGGACGATATATTGATGGGATCCTTCAAGCAAAATATTCGTTTCAAATGGAAAGAACTTGATCAATGTATGTAAAAGTGTGATTGAAATATCTTAAGCTTTTACGAGTCCCTAAAGAAATTCGTTCTCGTAGGATTATAAGAACTAGTCTGCGAGTAACGAAGCACAATGTACCCACAAATTGGTTTGATGTTTTTAATTATTCATAATGCAAAAGTTAACGAAATTTATATATATATATATATATATATATATATATATACCGGTCTATGGTAAGAACCCAACGGGGTTAGAATTAGAGACATGAATATCGAGATTGCCTTCCCACCGAGGGATTTTGCTACTCTTCGAATGCAAAGATTCGAACCCCCCTCTGTCAAGGTTCTACGGGTTTAAAAGTCTGGTTCGCTACCACTGGACCAACACTGCTATGTTCAAATTTCGGTTAATTAATATACTTAAGTCTCGTATTACGAGTCAAAATAAATTTGTAGTTCTTTATATTTTACATCCCTTTGGACTCACACAGAGATGGGGGTAGCAGTGTAATCTGTCTTTAATATCTATGCATTCAAAGAGTAGCCAAATCCCTCGGTGGGAAGGCAATCTCGATATTTATGTCTCTAATTCTAAACCCGTTGGGCTCTTACCATAGACCGTTATATTTAAATTTTTAGGCCCTGCATTAGCGTAAATATTCGCAAATGCGGGGAGATGGGCAAGTTTCCATGTTGACTGAATTTATAGACAGCTTATATATATATATATATATAACGGTCTATCGTAGGTCTATCGTAGGAACCCAAACGGGGTTAGAATTAGAGAAATGAATATCGAGATTGCCTTCCCACCGAGGGATTTGGCTGTTCTTCGAATGCACAGATATTACAGACAGATTCACTAGCAAATATGTTTTGATCTTGTTTGGACATTTTGATCTTATCACGATCTTAACAAGCTTGACACAATTTTGTTCAGACTGTGTAAGATATTCAGTCATATTTCAAGATAATTGCTTTCAAAGACGATAAAGACCTGTTCATTTTATCAAGATCAAGCAAGATAACTACGTTCAAGGACGATCAAGATATGTTAAGTTTGTCCAAATCAAACAAGGGCAAATCTGGATCTTGTTTGATCTTGACAAACTTTATTTATCTTGATTGTTCCTGAACGCAAATAACAAATCAATCTTGTTAAATCTTAAATTATCTTAACACGTCTTGATCGTCCTTGAAATCAATTATCTTGAAAACCAACTTAACATCTAACACTGTCTTAACAAAATTGTGTTAAGCCTGTCAAGATCAGGATAAGATCAAAATGGGCAAACAAGATCAAAACATATCTGCTTGTGATTACACTGCCCACGCCATCTCTGTGGGAGACCACAGGGATGTAAAGAAGAGTGAGCTGCAAATTTTTTTTGACACGTAATATGAGAGTTAAGTATATTAATTAACCGAAATTTTAACATGGATTTAGTGGTGTAGTGGTTAGCGTAGCAGATTCTCAACCCTTTGTACCTTGACAGAGGGGGTTCGAATCCCACTGGAATCAACAAAAAATTAATATTTAATATTAAAAGACTTAGACTTAGACTTTGGCTTTGGTTTGATAGAAAAATACATTACAGGCAGATGACTCAAGCCTAAATCATTAATTTCATTTTTTCTTAAATAGAAGTACCCAAAATTGCAGTTAATTTATCTTCTGCATATGGCCATTTCGACAACAAGTCTCATCAGTGCAGATAATATCAAAACAATTGGAAAACCCAATAAAAACGAAACATTTGTTTCAATCGTCTTTCAAATAACATTGTTGTTTCTGTAATGTGCAAGGTCGACCCACTGAAATTTCACTTATTTTCATGAGTAAATGGTATGTTTTGTTATTAAGCCAGATAACTATACAGAGGAAAATGTTTTACAATAAGGTTCGCAGTTATATTTAATGCATAACAAAATTTCTCCAGTAAGAGATGTACTAAAGATAAACATAAACAAGTGAAATGAATCAAATGCGAATACT
>MJUU01033945.1:0-14451 GCA_002080025.1 Modiolus philippinarum | reverse complement strand
GGCGGCCATTTTGAAAATGGCGGACGAAATTTTTTTTTTGAACAACCATAAATGAAGATCTTTATGAGAGGAGTATTTTTGCTTCACAATGTTTTCATAATTTTTTTATCGTATGCGAGATATTGAGATAACAAAATTTCGAATGGCGGCCATTTCAAAATGGTGGACGAAAAAATTTTTTTGACCAACCATAAACGAAGATCTTAAAGAGAGGAGTATTTTTGCAACACAATGTTTTCATAAATTTTTTTATCGTTTCCGAGATATCGCGATAACAAAATTTCGAATGGCGGCCATTTTGATATTGGCGGACGAATTTTTTTTACCAACCATAAATGAAGATCTTAATGAGAGGAGTATTTTTGCTTCACAATGTTTTCATAAATTTTTTATCGTTTGCGAGATATTGCCATAACAAAATTTCGAATGGCGGCCATTTTCAAGATGGCGGTCGAAAAAAAATTTTTTACCAGCCATAAATGTAGATCATAATGAGAGGAGTATTTTTGCAACACAATGTTTTCATAAATATTTTATCGTTTCCGAGATATCGACATAACAAAATTTCGAATGGCGGCCATTTTTCAAAATAGCGGACGAAAATTTTTTTTTGACCAACCATAAATGAAGATCTTAATGAGAGGAGTACTTTTGCAACACAATGTTTTCATCAATTTTTTATCGTTTCCGAGATATCGAGATAACAAAATTTCGATTGGCGGCCATTTTTCAAAATAGCGGACGAAAAATTTTTTTTGACCAACCATAAATGAAGATGTTAATGAGGGGAGTATTTATGCAACACAATGTTTTCATAAAGTTTTTATCGTTTCCAAGATATCGCGATCACAAAATTTCGAATGGCGGCCATTTTCAAAATGGCGGACGAAATTTTTTTTTTGACCAACCATAAATGAAGATCTTAAAGAGAGGAGTATTTTTGCAACACAATGTTTTCATAAATTCTTAATCGTTTCCGAGATATCGCGATAACAAAATTTCGAACGGCGGCCATTTTCAAAATGGTGGACGGAAAACTTCTTTTGACCAACAATAAAGGAAGATCTCAAAGGGAGAAGTATTTTTGCAACACAATGTTTTCATATATTTTTTATCGTTTCCGAGATATCGCGATAACAAAATTTCGAATGGCGGCCATTTTCAAAATGGCGGATGAAATTTTTTTTTTGAACAACCATAAATGAAGACCTTTATGAGAGGAGTATTTTTGCTTCACAATGTTTTCATAAATTTTTTATCGTTTGCGAGATATTGAGATAACAAAATTTCGAATGGTGGCCATTTCAAAATGGTGGACGAAAAAATTTTTTTGACCAGCCATAAATAAAGATCTTAAAGAGAGGAGTATTTTTGCAACACAATGTTTTCATAAATTTTTTTATCGTTTCCGAGATATCGCGATAACAAAATTTCGAATGGCGGCCATTTTGATATTGGCGGACGAATTTTTTTTACCAACCATAAATGAAGATCTTAATGAGAGGAGTATTTTTGCAACACAATGTTTTCATCAATATTTTATCGTTTCCGAGATATCGAGATAACAAAATTTCGATTGGCGGCCATTTTTCAAAATAGCGGACGAAAATTTTTTTTTGACCAACCATAAATGAAGATCTTAATAAGGGGAGTATTTATGCAACACAATGATTTCATAAAGTTTTTATCGTTTTCGAGATATCGCGATAACAAAATTTCGAATGGCGGACGAATTTTTTTTTGACCAACCATAAATGAAAATCTTAAAGAGAGGAGTATTTTTACAACACAATGTTTTCATAAATTTTTTATTGTTTCCGAGATATCGCGATAACAAAATTTCGAATGCAGCCATTTTCAAAATGGCGGATGAAATTTTTTTAACCAACCATAAATGAAGATCTTAAAGAGATGAGTATTTTTGCAACACAATGTTTTCATAAATTTTTTATTGTTTCCGAGATATCGCGATAACAAAATTTCGAATGGCGGCCATTTTCAAAATGGCGGATAAAATTTTTTTTCAACCATAAATGAAGTTTTTAAAGAGAGGAGTATTTTTGCAACACAATGTTTTCATAAATTGTTTATCGTTTCCGAGATATCGCGATAACAAAATTTCGAATGGCGGCCATTTTTAAAATGGCGGACGAAATTTTTTTTTGAACAACCCTAAATGAAGATCTTTATGAGAGGAGTATTTTTGCTTCACAATGTTTTCATAAATTTTTTATCGTTTGCGAGATATTGCGATAACAAAATTTCGAATGGCGACCATTTTCAAAATGGTGGACGGAAAACTTCTTTTGACCAACAATAAAGGAAGATCTCAAAGAGAGAAGTATTTTTGCAACACAATGTTTTCATAAATTTTTTATCGTTTCCGAGATATCGCGATAACAAAATTTCGAATGGCGGCCATTTTGAAAATGGCGGACGATTTTTTTTTTGAACAACCATAAATGAAGATCTTTATGAGAGGAGTATTTTTGCTTCACAATGTTTTCATAATTTTTTTATCGTTTGCGAGATATTGAGATAACAAAATTTCGAATGGCGGCCATTTCAAAATGGTGGACGAAAAAATTTTTTGACCAACCATAAACGAAGATCTTAAAGAGAGGAGTATTTTTGCAACACAATGTTTTCATAATTTTTTTTATCGTTTCCGAGATATCGCGATAACAAAATTTCGAATGGCGGCCATTTTGATATTGGCGGAGGAATTTTTTTTACCAACCATAAATGAAGATCTTAATGAGAGGAGTTTTTTGCTTCACAATGTTTTCATAAATTTTTTATCGTTTGCGAGATATTGCCATAACAAAATTTCGAATGGCGGCCATTCTCAAAATGGCGGTCGAAAAAAAAAATTTGACCAGCCATAAATGTAGATTATAATGAGAGGAGTATTTGCAAGACAATGTTTTCATAAATATTTTATCGTTTCCGAGATATCGAGATAACAAAATTTCGATTGGCGGCTATTTTTCAAAATAGCGGACGAAAATTTTTTTTTGACCAACCATAAATGAAGATCTTAATGAGAGGAGTATTTTTGCAACACAATGTTTTCATAAATTTTTTATCGTTTCCGAGATATCGAAATAACAAAATTTCGATTGGCGGCCATTTTTCAAAATAGCGGACGAAATTTTTTTTTTTTTTGACCAACCATAAATGAAGATCTTAATGAGGGGAGTATTTATGCAACACAATGTTTTCATAAAGTTTTTATCGTTTCGTTTCCGAGATATCGCGATAACAAAATCAAAATTTCGAATGGCGGCCATTTTCAAAATGGCGGACGAAATTTTTTTGACCAACCATAAATGAAGATCTTAAAGAGAGGAGTATTTTTACAACACAATGTTTTCATAAATTTTTTATTGCTTCCGAGATATCGCGATAACAAAATTTCGAATGCAGCCATTTTCAAAATGGCGGATGAAATTTTTTTAACCAACCATAAATGAAGATCTCAAAGAGATGAGTATTTTTGCAACACAATGTTTTCATAAATCTTTTATTGTTTCCGAGATATCGCGATAACAAAATTTCGAATGGCGGCCATTTTGAAAATGGCGGACGAAATTTTTTTTTGAACAACCCTAAATGAAGATCTTCATGAGAGGAGTATTTTTGCTTCACAATGTTTTCATAAATTTTTTCAGTTTGCAAGATATTGCGATAACAAAATTTCGAATGGCGGCTATTTTCAAAATGGTGGACGAAAATTTTTTTTTTGACCAGCCATTAATGAAGATCTTAAAGAGAGGAGTATTTTTGCAACACAATGTTTTCATAAATTTTTTATCGTTTGCGAGCTTTTGTGATAACAAAATTTCGAATGGCGGCCATTTTGAAAATAGCGGATGAAAAAATGACCAGGACCATAAAGGCTACCTGGAAATTAAATTTTATCAAAATCGGATAACTTTAAAAAATTTGCATATTTAGGGGTCAAAAACGCGTAACCGGGGTCGCGACCCAAATTTTTTTTTTCACATAACGAAATATCCTGAGGATGAATGCAACATTTTCCCCACATCAGATTTTTGATGTCGGTTTCGGTTTTTGAGCAAACATGATAACAAGGTTTTAGGTCTTCGGGGAGATAACTCCGTTACTAAAAATAGATCGGTTTCACAGGGTCAGTGGCTTCGACCCCTCACTAAGCCGAATAATATGACCAAGTATCGAATTGATATGTCGCGACACTTTTACTCTTTTGGCCGCGGGAAAAAAAAGAATAATAATTAAAAGGACAATTGTTCAGAGAACAATTGCAAGGTCTTTCCTCGTCAATGTTATGTTTTGTTACGTCTTATGTTTAAATTTTTCTTGATGAGATGCAAATTGTGTCCAATATATTTAATTTTCTTTTTCTAACAGTTTTAATGACTGTTTTTATAATAAAAAGGCAAATAAATGGCTATGACCTTGACCAGTGACTTTGATGACCTTTGACCTTGAGCTCAAATTGTAGGTCTCTTCTTACTGATTAATATGATATGTTACATGACCATACTATCTGTAACCATTTAAATGTTGTACGCAAAAAACACTTTCCGAAACGCGTCAAGGGCAATAACTCTTCTGGGAGTCATCGAAGAGGTTCAGTCCAAATGAGACAAATGTAGCCCTTGACATGATGAACATTTTTGCTGATATAATTTTTCACCCATCTATTATGCTTTTTGAGTTTATATGCTAAAAAGGTCAAAGGTCAAGTTCAAAGGTCACCGATGACCTTCAACCTGGTACTCAAATTGAAGGTCTTTTCATACTGATCACTTTAAACATATATGTTTACTATATTATTTGTAAGCGTTTAAAAGTTATTCGCAAAAAACCGATTTGTGGAAACGTGTCAAGGGCTATAACTCAAAAACGGTTCGTCGCACAGTTTTCGTTCTTTGTATCAAATGTAGATCTCAATGAGGGAAACTTTTTGCAATATAATGTTTTAATAAATTTTTTATCGTTTCCGAGATATCGCGATAACAAAATTTCAAATAGCCGCCATTTTGAAAATGGCGGACGAAAAATTTTTTTGACCCTGAATTTGTAATAAGGACCATAAAAGCTACCTGCAAACCAAATTTGGTGGAAATCCGATAACTTTGAGAAATTTGCATATTTAGGGGTCAAAAACGCGTAACCGGGGTCGCGACCCAAAAAAAAATTTTTGCATGATAATTCATCCTGAGGATGAATGCAACATTTTCCTCACCTCAGATTTTTGATATCGATTACGGTTTATGAGGAGATCTGATAATAAGCAAAACAGTGTTAGGGGAGATAACTCCCTTCGCGAAAAGTGTTCGATTAAACAGGGTCAGTTTTAAATGCAGAATCACTTAACAATATCATATACCAAAAATCTTTCCGACATCTCGCGAAATGACTATAAACGGAATGATCGAAGAACGGCGGAAGAATAAAAATAAAAAATAAAAAGACAATTGTTCAGAGAACAATTGCAAGGTCTTTCCCCGTCAATGTTATGTTTTGTTACGTCTTCTGTTTGAAATCTTCTTGATGAAATGCACATTGTGTCCAATATATTTGATTTCTTTTTCTAACAGCTTTAATGACTGTTTTTTACAATAAAAAGACACAAAAATGGCTATGACCTTGACCGATGACCTTGATGACCTTTAACCTTGGGATCAAATTGAAGGTCTCTTATTACTGATTAATTTGATATGTTACATGACCATACTATCTGTAAAGGTTTAAAAGTTATACGCAAAAACCTATTTCCGAAACGCGTCAAGGGCAATAACTCTTGGGGAGTCACCGGAGAGCCTCGGTCCAAATGAATCAAATGTAGCCCTTGACATGGTGAAAATTTTGTTGATATAATTTTTCAGCTATCGATTACGGTTATTGGGTTTATATTCTAACAATGTCAAAGGTCAAGGTCAAAGGTCACCGATGACCTTCAACCTGGTACTCAAATTGAAGGTCTTTTCATGCTGATCACTTTAAACATATATGTTTACTATATTATCTGTATGCGTTTAAAAGTTATTCGCAAAAAAACGATTTACGGAAACGCATCAAGGGCTATAACTCAAAAACGGTTCGTCGCAGAGTTTTCGTTCGATTGAATCAAATGTAGATCTCAGTGAGAGGAACATTTTTGCTATATAATGTTTTAATAAATTTTTTATCGTTTGCGAGTTATCGCGATAACAAAATTTCAAATAGCCGCCATTTTGAAAATGGCGGACGAAAAATATTTTTGACCATATTTTTGTAATCAGGACTAAAAAGCTATTTCATCAAAATCCGACAACTTTGAGAAATCGACATATTTAGGGATCAAAAACGCGTAACCGGTGTCGCGACCCAAAAAAATTTTTTTGCATGATAATTCATCCTGAGGATGAGTCCAACATTTTCCTCACCTCAGTTTTTTTATATCGGTTACGGTTTATGAGGAGATCTGATAACAGGCAAAACAGTGTTAGGGGAGATAACTCCCTTCGCGAAAAGTGTTCAATTAAACAGGGTCAGTTTTAAATGCAGAATCGCTTAACAATATCATATACCAAAAATCTTTCCGACATCTCGCGAAATGACTATACACGGAATGATCGAACAACGGCGGAAGAATAAAAATAAAAAAAAATAATCAGAACAAAAACTAAAGGCTTTCTACTTGGAAAGTGGAAAGACCTAAAAAAAATAATCAGAACAAAAACTAAAGGCTTTCCACTTGGAAAGTGGAAAGACCTAATAATAATCAGAAGAAATGCAATAAGGTCTTTCACATGTGGTGAAAGACCTTAATAATTGAAATAAAATCTCTTGTTTTGCCAAATATTACTTATGTGGCTTCAATAACGGACCTCGACAGTACTTACATGTATATCTCGAAATTAAAATCATGAATTTACAATTTCATCTGGGATAATAAAAAAGAAAAAAATAAGCGGGCAACAATCTGTTTGGAATACGAGGAAGGGGTTTAAAGATGATTGACATAGATAACTTTATTGAGGCAAAAAGAATAGGTTGGGCTAAAAAAATACTTTGTACAACAGACAGTAGTGCAAACTGGAAAATTATACCAAAATACTATTTCAATAAATCTGGGATATACTTAAGAGGTGCACAAATGCCAAAAAATCAGATGTGCAAGTTTCTATAGATGAATTATATAATTATTTTAAAGACATAAACTCTTGTAATGAAGAGGATGAAGATGTTGACGGTGATAATGAGTTACATATAGATTTGGAAATTTCAGATCAGATCCTTAATTGTCATATCACTGCATCAGAAATTGAAAAGGTAATTAAAAACCTCCCTAACAATAAAGCAGTCGGTTGTGATCAGATAAGGAACGAATATTTGAAAAAAAACCTTACAGGCGTTGCTTCCAATTTATGTTAAAGTTTTTAACATTATTTTTGATACTGGCATAGTTCCAGATAGCTGGACGTTAGGTGTCATACAACCTATATATAAAAATAAGGGTAACGAACAAGATCCAGCGAACTATAGACCAATTAGTTTATTGAGTTGTTTTAGTAAGGTATTCACTAGTATTTTGAATAATAGACTCAATTCATTTGCAGATGAGATTGATTTAATATCTCCATCTCAATCGGGTTTTAGAAAGAATCATTCGACACTTGATAACATATTTATATTAAACTCTTTATAGAACTGTATTTTATACAAAAAAAAAGCTGTATTGTACGTTTGTTGACTTTAGTAAAGCTTTCGATAAGATAAATAGAAGTGGGTTGTGGACAAAAATGCTAAAATGTGGTATAACAGGAAAGTATTTTAACATAATAAAAAATATGTATCAAAATATAAAATCTTGTGTCAGAAATGGTACTACTACTTCGGACTTTTTCAATTGTGAAATCGGCGTACGTCAGGTCGAAAATTTGTCCCCTTTTCTTTTTTCCGTGTTTTTAAACGATTTAGTAGGTTTTCTGGACAGCAACGAAGTTGATTTACTCTCTCTTTGCTAAATATTTAGATGAGTTCATGAAAATCTTTTTACTTCTTTACGCAGACGATACATTGTTGTTCTCGGAAACTTCTGATGGTATGCAAAACGTTTTAAATGCGTTCAACGAATATTGTAAAATATGGAAACTCGAGGTTAATGAAAATTTTCTAAGCGTAAGTACCGGCCTTTAGTACCCTTGTTGTTCAATGGAAAAGAGTTTTGTAAACACTAAAAAGAAATTGGTAGAAAAAGCTCGAAAAGATCTGTATTCAGTATACTATAAGACTAGAAACCTCAAATTACCAGTCGATTTACAGCTAAAAATTCTTGATTCGTTGGTTACTCCAATATTGCTTTACGGTAGTGAAATTTGGGGGGCCGGGAAGAATGATAATACTGAGAAAGTTCATTTGCAATTCCTTAAAAGAATTCTTGGTGTTATAATAACAACTCCAAACTGTTTTGTTTATGGAGAGACTGGTAGATACCCTCTTGATATTAGTATAAAAATTAGAGCATTATGTTACTGGAGTCGGTTTATATCCACAGAGAAATTGTCATCCAAAGTGTATAGATTATTACATAAAATGTATGTAGAAGGGAACAATAAAACTGGTTTTGTCAGTTACATAAATCGTATTTTTGATAATATTGGATTAAGTTTTATTTTTAGAAACCTGCTGCAAGTGAATGTTAAATATATTAAATTAAATATAAAACAAATTATGATCGACCAATTTACTCAAAATTGGCGTTCTCAAATTAGTATGTCATCTAGAGGTGATTTTTATTCTCTTTTTTAAACAAGAACTTTGTTTTGAACCATATTTAGTAAGATTGGAACCAAAATATAGAAATTATATCACAAAATTTCGGTTAAGTAATTTTCGAATACCCTTCGAAACTGGTCGCTGGTTTCAAATAAGCAGAGATGATAGAAATTGTGTGAAGTGTTCTTTGGACGTGGTTGGTGATGAATTTCACTACCTTTTTATTTGTAAAAATGAAGAATTACAAATATTACGAATAAAATTTATACCTAATTATTATTTACAAAATAGCAATATTGTTAAAATGGCTGGTATGTTTTCTATATGTAATCCACGGGAGGGGGGGGTCACTTCGGGTGGAATTGGGTACAGGCCTGCCGCTGGCATTTTGAAAATACCCCCTTTCATATAGTTCCCCAAGCAAAATATTGACCTATTCATATAGTAAATTTCAAAAATAAGCAACCCAACTGTATAGTGAATATGTGTAATTTGAGTCAGAAAACCATTAATATCACAACAGGAATGTTCTTAAACATCAAATAATGTTAATACTTGATTAATTATAGCAACCAGTAGAGATTCTGGCCATTTGGGGTTAATTTACGACCCAATTATATATATGATGTCAAAATTTACTACCCATTCATATAGTTGACAACTGCAAAAAACAGGGCCATTCCAGCGGCACGTCTGTATATACCTCTATATAGGAAGTGACCCCCCCCCCGTGATGTAATCCACGACTTTTAAAAAATGGTACATTATTTTTGAAAGGTCTTAGTGAATTATTTGCATAGATGCTTCTGTCCACTATGTTTTTTTAAAAACTAAAGAACAAATAAATTTTAAAATTTATGTGGAAAATTATAAATAAACAAAGTATGAAATAATAAATTGTCGTCAAAAGAAATTTATAGTATATTGAATTCAAAAACATTCGAAAAACCCGTAGGGATTGCTACATTTTGTAAGTGGCAAACTCAAACAAAAATAAGCGATTTGTCTTATAAATTCAACATACTCTTCATTTTATTTTTACTAAATTGTGGGACAATAAACTAAAAAAAATATTCCGCTGGAAACTCTTACACTATATTCTTCCATGTAAACAATTGTTGTCAATTCTTTCATTAAGCGAGTAAGACAAATTATACTTTCTAGGCTATATAAATAGTATACTTACAACAGTATGATTTACTCTGATAATAGAAATATCTCATGCTGTTCTTGTGGTGCAGGGAAATCTAGACAGCTTGAATCTAGTGCCAAACGTGCTGCTGTCTGGGGGTCCTTGCACTACATAGGGCAACATGCGAAATATCCAATCTATCCATATATTGATCTTAAATGGTTGCAGGTAATATTTCAAGTCAAGAGTGGTGAAAATATTTGAAATAAATATGAAATGCTGAATTGTTTTAATTTGAAATTTATAATGTATACCTAACACATATAGTTAGTTCACTTACCAAATCCCCTGGTTTGCTTAAGTGACTAATATAGAGGGGTCGATGTACCACCAACAGGGGATTTGCTAGCAACTTGTTATTAATTAAAATGTTCTAAAAGTAAAAAAGAAAAAAGGAAACGTAAACCTTTAATTTGCGATAACGTAATTATTAACATTTGAAAAATTTCCGGAAAAGTAATGCACCCAAAAGAAGACATGCTGGTTTAACTTGGAAATAAGCGGTGTTAAAATACTGAAAGTCTCATTTAAAGTATACTTAATTTATTGTTTTTTGTTACTTTTTCACATTTATTTTTGAAATGGCAAAAGTTGAAATCTCCAAGATAGAAATTGGAGCTTAAAAATTGAGATTGAAAAAAAGAAATAATTACGAAAGACTTATAGCAAATACTTCTACAATACCTTGAAAATATTTGTTTAATCTGGCTATACACTGTGAAGTATTATACTGTACCTTACTGATACAAATGTAGTACCAATATGTCTTGTAAAGACAGAGCAACTGCAGGCTCTGTTGGTATAAATATGTACTTAATTAAACACTTGCATTTATATTTTTATTCGATTTTTATCACCCTTTGAGCTTTATTTTTAATCCGTGAAGCTTTCTTATATATCAATTTCATCAGTATAATGTGAAAAAAATGAAAAAATACCTGTGTTTGACACGAAATTAACAGGTAAAAAATCGGCGCAAATGAACAAAATAATCGGGTCGGTGCAAATGAAAGAAAAAATCGGCGCAAATGAAAAGAAAAATCGGCGCAAATGAAATGCAAATCGCCTCAAATGTAAAACGCCGTTTAAACAATTACAAAAAAATTAATGACATTCAGCTTTCTTTTTAAAGTTGGTATAATCAGACCTCATCACCAATAGGTAAAATTACAATAATAGAATTTGCTATCATCTCAAAAGTTAATCATTTATTTTTATTATTACCAACCCAAGTAAATCTCTTTTAAATTATCTAATTTCTAGTTTTTATGCTTTCATCTGGGATAAGAAACCAGACAAAATAAAGAGGGGCCTTCCTATATAACTTTATGAAGTAGGGGGATTAGAAATGTTTGATATAGTTTAATGCATAAAGGGATTAAAACCTACATGGATGAGATGGTCAGTGCCCTTCAATTAATTTTGATGCAAAAACTATGCTTTATACAGGTCCGTACAAAAATTGAAGAACCAATTCTGGCAACAAAAATTTGATGCTTGAGTGGAATTAAATAATGATACATTTGAAAATATCTTGACAAAAGGTATTTGTAATAACAAATGTATAAAAGTAGATAACAAAAAGGTAGTCCTAAAAATTGGATGCTGTGGAAAAGGATGTTTGGTTAGTAAATGATTTATAAAACCATGATAGAAATTTCTTCACATTTGATCAATTTATTAAAAAATATGATAATGATAAGTACTTTCTATTACACAACGGATTAATATCCTCTGTGAAAACCTTCTTGCGTAACTTAAATATTGATATTAAAAACTCAAGAATGTTCAAGGGTCCTTACGTAACAACTCCAATTTTAAAAATAAAAAAAAAACATCCAAAGACGACGTTGTTCCATTTGCTTAATCTTATCACGTATTTATAGGGATTTTGTCCCATGTACATTTACCTCATATCCCTTTATTTGCTTTACTATACATCTCATGCCTAATACATGTTTTTCTTGACCAAAGGGGAACCCGTACACAGAAGTTCCGTGTTGAGCTCGGAAGTTCCAAATCAATCATTCGGAAACAGCCATTCGTAACTTCCGAATAGGTATTCGGAGTATTGGAACCTTTTCCGAATGAATTCCGAATTACTTCCAAATTGACTTCCGAGTACTTTCCGAATGAACATCCGAATTGATTCCGAATGAACTTCCGAATTAATTCCGAGTAAATTCCGAATTAATTCCGAATGAACTTCCGAATGACTTCCGTGTGATGAGCTGGACTCTGTAATGGATGAATTAAGACTGTGGGACATTCTTGTTGACAACTAAAATTTTTAAAAGCTGTTTTAATCAACAGAAAATGTGAGACTTCTACATAAAATGAAAATGGCAGCAGTTATTAGCAAGATTTGACCTTAATAACCAGATTTGATCTGAGTCTAAGATACCAATGCTACAAGTTAATGGTCACCAATGTTGTCTCTCAACAGCACTAAATTGAAAATACTGAGGTGTTCAATGTGGTCTACTAATTTTGACACCAGAATGAGTTATTGTATCAACAAATCGTTCTTCAACTATGAGGGAGAAATGAAGAAAAAAAAACATTTAAAATTTTCAGATTTTTATCTTTATGACATCCCAGGTGCTGATGGCTTGACAACATCAGCTAAAACTACATTTAAGTCGGTGACCATTCGTCCTGGGTATTTGCTGATGATTATATCTGTAAAAAAACAACATATCAGTACTAGTAAATCTCATGATATAACTGCAAAATTGAAATTAGGCTATATTGGTAAAATTACTAGAAAGTTGGCAACAAAATTATTAGCAACCATTAATAATTGTTCATTGTTGAAGTATCAAACTTATCCTCATGTTGTAAAGAAAGCCAACGGTCCATTTCAAGCAATGTACAAAATCAGGAACATTCAAGACTAATAGTTATGAGGAAATGTCAATGCTTCTAACAGACAATCTTGGTAAAGGTCCTTCCATACATCATTCCTGCAAATTTGGTTAAAATTGGTTGGGTGTTTTTAGAGGAGATAGACAAAATGTGTTTTCCCATTGGGTCCAATTTTATACTAAGTTTGGCCCTGGCGGCCATTTTTTTTTGACGGATCGGCAAAATTTGGACAATCTTAGTAAAGGTACTTCCGTACATCATTCCTGCAAAGTTGAAAAAAATTGGCCTAGTGGTTTCAGAGGAGACAGAAAAAATTGTGTTTTTCCCATAGGGTCCAATGTCAAACTAAGTTCAGCTCTGGTGGCCATGTTTTTTGACGGATCAGAAAAATTTGGGCAATCGGAGTAAAGGTCCTTCCATACATCATTCTTGCAAAGTTTGGTTAAAATTGGTTTAGAGGTTTCAGAGGAGATAGCAAAAATATTAAAAGTTTACGGACAGACGGACGACGGACGGACGCCAAGTGATGGCAAAAGCTCACATGGCCTTTTAGGCCAGGTTAGCTAAACATAGGTAATCAACGATTACAAAGTTCGCCTCGTTATGGCACATGGACGTAGAAACCCAATTTGGCCAGGGTGCTCATTTACCATCCCTTATACAAAGGCTAGATGATCTTACCATGTGCAGTTATCGAGACCTGAATTCCGACATAAACGGAAAAGTGACCTAATTTTGCCTCGATGCTGACCTACTGCCAAAGATGCATGCACATGCAAGGTTAGATGATCCTAACATGTACAGTTATTTAAATCTGAAATCTGACGCAAGCTTGAATGTAAGTCAATCATGCGGAAAATACAGGTCAAAGTGACCTAATTTTGCCCGGATGCTGACCTACCCCTAAAGATGCATGCACATGCAAGGTTAGATGATCCTACCATGTACAGTTGCTTAGATCTGAACTCGGACGCAAACTTGAATGTAAGGCAATCCTGCGGAAAATATAGGTCAAAGTGATCTAATTTTGCCTGGATGCTGACCTACCGCCAAAGATGCATGCAAATGCATAGTTAGATGATGGTACCATGTACAGTTACTTAGATCTGAACTCGGACGTAAACTTGAATGTTAGTCGATCATACGAAAAATATAGGTCAAAGTGACCTAATTTTGCCTGGATGCTGACCTACCGCCAAAGATGCATGTAGATGCAAGGTTAGATGATCCTACCATGTACAGTTGCTTAGATCTGAACTCGGACGTAAACTTGAATGTAAGTCGATCATGCGGAAAATATAGGTCAAAGTGACCTAATTTTGCCTGGATGCTGACCTACCCCCAAAGATGCATATTCATGCAAGGTTAGATGATCCTACCATGTACAGTTCCTTAAATCTGAACTCGGACGTAAACTTGAATGAAAGTCGATCATGCGGAAAATATAGGTCAAAGTGACCTAATTTTGCCTGGATGCTGACCTACTGCCAAAGATGCATATACATGCAAGGATAGATGATCCTACCATGTACAGTTCCTTAGATCTGAACTCGGACGCAAACTTGAATATAAGTCAATCATATGAAAAAATATGTCAAAGTGACCTAATTTTGCCTGGATGCTGACCTACCCCCAAA
>MJUU01033943.1:0-18656 GCA_002080025.1 Modiolus philippinarum | reverse complement strand
GACTGTCGTCCCATCCCCTCATTTTCTTTTATTCATACAAGCTAGGCAAGAGACGACATTACGCCAGTCATGACAATAGTAATAGACTGACAGACAGACACAAAGTGTGGCTTGTCCAGGTCGCCTGATTCGTGATTCAGATGTGGTAATTCCCTTATGCTTAGCATTGGGCTTTGTCAAATACTAATTAAGTACCACTTTTATTCAACAAATTCCAAAATTCAGATTTCAAACAATTTGCATTACAGTAGTAGATATAAAACATTTTTCAAATGGACAGTCTTGGAAGTACAGAACTTCCTACTTTTTTTTTATCTTTACAGAACTAAAAACAGGCATTCAAAGACCATTGTTTCTATAAATTATTCTAATTAATGAAAATATATACTTTTTAACTAGATAAAGTATGAAAATAAACAAAAATATAATAATTATTTGTCAATTTTAAAAACACAGAATTTAAAGAAAGATAACTCTAAAAAGCTATAACTGTACTACACTAGTAATCCATCTCACTTCTCAACAGTAATTGATATCTTATAAAATAGAATTTATTTTTGTGCTTTTACTCCATCTTATCACTTTTGTATCATAAATATAATCTCCGTTAAGTATTGGTTCCTTGTGATGCGATGTGTTGTCCATGAGAAATTTGCGGTATTCAGACATACCGATTAACCGGAAGTTTACTGTTTCCCTTGAACAGTAACACTAGTTTTGCTTGAACTTTGTCATTTCTCGTAAATATTCTGATGAATAAAGCTAGCGGTTGTGGAACCAACATATCAGGAGCGTTTGTTGCGACGTCGGCGATTATCAATTATTGTTTATCATTGGATACCGGTCCCGTGCATGCTGCCGCTGCCAGAAGATCGTTTTGATCGCTTTAGTCTTTTCATTGCAAAAAGACGTTAACTACCAACATTTTTATACCCTTAATTATTATTTTTTTTAGTTTTTATTCGAAAAACGGGAGTACGGAAAATAAAAAACTATGAAAAATCAAAATTTTATTTTTTTTCCAAATCTGAAAAAATCGGGACGGCGGATCCGTAAACCAAGTAATAAAAAACAATGGCCTTAATTTTTCCTTTGGCTGTTGTTAATTTTTATTTGTTGAAAGGGGGGGGGCAAAATTGTCGATGATACAACCCATGATGGATATGACCTTGTATTGTCACAATGGATCGGTTTTGAATTTAAGTGATAAAGTGTGATTACACCTAAATTGAATCCCTCAATATATTAATTGGGATTTAATCAAGTCTGTGCCAAAAACTTAAGAAAAAAAAGTAAGGTCCCGTGTTGTACTAGCCTGAACTCAATTTCACTAGCCCTTATAGGAAATTCTTTGTTAATAAGGTACAATGTTAACTAGCCCACCGGGCTAGTGACTTCAAATTTTTACTAGCCCGAGACTGATTTTACTAGTCTTGGGCATAGGGCTAGTGGCTAAAGGCACATACTGCGGATTTTTTCCCTTCAAACTTCCTGTCTACAATTTCATGTGTAAGGGAACTGTAACTAAAAAAGTTGTGAACTTCTGAACGGCGAAAGTTACTGTAAATTGAGTTTCTGGAGATTGCATTTTAAATACAAAGATAAGATAGAATACCAAATTCGAAAGATGTATAAAAGTTGAAGAAATAGAGCTTCTTTTCTTTCTTGAAAAATGTTATTGTACAAATGTAAGTTCCAAACTAAGGACTACTGGGCTTGTGAATACATCTCATGTACTAACAGTTTACCAGGTGAGGCATCCAGTTGTAATAAGATAGATATGTGTGTATATAAGAATAGAATATAGACTAATAGAATAGTCTACTTTTTCGCATGCTATTCTTACTTTCACTTTAAGACCGCCAGACTTAACTCCACATTTATAATATTTTAGATAATACATATTGTCTAAATATTGTATATCATCTATTAATTGAATTATCCCGTCATGGTAAAGTATCATATATTTTTGATCAGTTAAGCAAATAAACAAGATGAATATGACCTTATATTAAGTTACAACAAACACATATTCTGGTCTGGGACCGTGCAGTAGTCCGAAGGTTCATTGGTCTGAAGGCCTGTTGGTCCAAAGGTCCAATAGTCCGGTCAATTTTCGGCTACAGCTAAGAAATACAGGCAAAACTTGATCACATTTGAGCAATTCAAACGGCTTTTAAGCATAGATCAGGGGCATATTGTTTTTGTCCTGTCTGTCTGTCTGTATGTCTGTCTGTCTGTCCGCAATTTTAACCTGGCTCATAACTTTTAAACAAGATGTGATAGGACATTCATAGTTGGCCTGTATATTGATCATTTAAAGCTGAACACCATTATGCAAATTCCATTAAGCTCAGATCAAAGGTCAAGGTCACAGAGATCAAAAGGTCAAAATCTAGATTTTGCTTTTAGCTCTTTAATTACAATTGCAAGAGGCTTGTTATTTTATATGTGAATAGATCTAATGGAGTAAAGCCTCAGTTTAGTACAAATGTATACTTAGCCTTCCCGGTACCTGAATAGGTTTTCAGGGGCTTTGGCTACAGAGCTGCCGGGCGCGTCCCCAGGTGGTGGATAGGGGAATGCCCTGTCTTTGCGGGGTAGTCAGGTCATAATACGGAAAGCCTGACCGCGAACCATTGTAGCCAAACTGTGTGGAGAAACGCCACGCTCCATGCAGTATAAAGACCCCTTCTATATTTCTCTAAAGAGAGCAGACGCACTGGGTGTCGTATAGAAGGCTAAATTTCCTGCCCCTACCCATTTCTCCCCTTTTCCAGTGGCAATCAAAAGTCGTTGCCCCGGTTGTCCCTTCCACCTTTATTTCTTTCTTCTTTTACTTACAATTTGTTTTGAATTGATTAACTTGTTCTCGTCCTGATATAGCTGAAATATTGCTCATTGGACGTTAAACTCTAACTAATCAATCAATCAATCTACTTAGCCTTAATTTCTTGTGATTGCAATTTTAGTATATACATGGTTGCTGTCGGGGGCATAGTTTTTCACAAACACATCTTGTTATTTTTCGGATTTTGATGGTGTTTCTTTCAGTGTGTTCCTGAGAAAATTTCCAATCTGTAGTATGCCAACGCATTTTACGTCGCATGTACCTTTCATGAGATAAATGGGGTCCAAAAGGGGGGATTCTCCAAAATTTGAAATCCGATTTTGATGCAGTTTTTTGCAATGGATTCCTTAAAACATAACGCTGAACCATCAGATTTTTTATATGTCGTTTCCTCTCTGAGTTATGAGGGGCCAAAATAGCAATTTTTCAAAATATGTAAAATTTTTATTTTTAATCGGATTTCGGTGGGATTTTTTTGTTGTTGAACGCTTTCAAATGTATAAATGGATTTGGTATAGCTCTTAATGTTTCTGAGCTCTAAGGGTTAAATGTGAATAGTAATTTTTGAAAATATTTATTTTTCTTTGGATTTCAAGGGGATTTTTTTCTGTGGATTCCTCTTGTTGTAAGCTTTCGGTAGTACATGTATGTTGATTGAATTTGTGTAGCTCTTACCGTTTACGAGCTATAGGGGATCAAAGGGACCAAAATTGCAATTTTTCAAAATACAAATATGTATGTCAAATTTTAATTTTTTATTGGATTTTAACTTTCACTTTCCTGTTATCATATTTAGTTAAAGTAGTATGTTGACCAATTTGACATACTGGTACATGTACATTGTACCTCTTACTATTTCCAATATAAGAATTATAAAGTTCTAATTTTTACTTTCCTTAGTTTGTGTGCAGCTAATTACTGGATCAAGCTCTTAATTATGTCCATTTAATTACTGTATCAAGCTCTTTACTGTGTCCTCATCCATTTTGAATTAGTGTCACTTGCTCAAATTTCAGTGTTTGACATGCCGAGGTCATATCATGCTGTGCTCGGTGTAGCCCTTTATTTGGTTTGAGCAATACAAGCTCAGTCTACTGAGCCTCTTGTTAACTAGTTAATGTGTACACATGAATTCACTAATTTATTAAAGGTACATGTAACTTAAGGTACAAGAAACTATATATGAAGTCTTCTTCAGGCGAATAAATTTTTGTAGGTTGGTTCGATTCCAACAGGAGACAAATATTATCTTGTACCATCAGTCCGTACATGTACATGTATGATAAAGGTAAATTACATTAATTTTTACATGTAAACAGTAAATTAAAGTTGGAGTATGCATTTCAAATTTTTTCATGAGTCATTTTTAGTATTTGTATTTTGGGGCATTTTCTGAATTTCATGAATCATATCACAAAAAAGCTTTTTAATGGACCATGTTGGTACCTCCCTCAAATCTTCAACAGCTATACAAACTTGACAACGGACAAAAAGCTAAAGACCTTTGACAGGGACATGTCAATTATCATCTCAGTTGATACCTTGTTATTGCCTGTCTTATGATAATAAAAAGTAATAAACAAAAAAAATGGAATAAAAAAGTCTTCATAACTGCAATAGTAATACTTTTGTTACACTGGCAAAACATTGATGTTTGGAAAAAAAATAAAGTCTTTTGAGTGTCTTCATTATGACAAACTTCTGCCCTTTAAGTTTTTTTTCCTGGGATCTAAACACATTAAATTTAAATGTCACTGGATCTAGTAAAAGTTTAAAACCAAATATACAGTATGAGCGTTATATATAGTGTGTGATAACACCCCCTGCTATAGGGGGATATACAAAAATCATGGTTTTCGTTCATTCTTCTGTCTGTTTATTATTTCATCAGCCATAGGGTTACATGTACATGTACATACTTTGTGGCGACAACACCTAGACCACTGTTTGAAACTCACTGAAACGTTCACAGACAATTCAGTACATAATGCCATTGTGCTGCACCAGCTATTTTGAAATTTGATTTGATCTGATTTTTGTTTTTGTTATTTTTTTTATTATTTTGATTTCTGGAATCAAATTTGGAGCCCTCCATAGGGGTACAAACATTATGTGACAAAAACTCCTCCAGTTCCATGACCAGCTATTTTGAAATTTGATTTGATCTGATTTTTGTTTTTGTTATTTTTTTTATTATTTAGATTTCTGGAATCAAATTTGGAGCCCTCCATAGGGGTACACACATTATGTGACAAAAACTCCTCCAGTTCCACTGAGAGAAATTCTGTGAAACTTTGCCATTGTGCACCGGCTATTTTAAAACTTGATTTGACTTGATTTTTGTTGTTGACTTTTTAACTTCTTGAATCAAATGGGGGAGCGGGGACATATATTAGGAAGCTTTGAAAATGCCTATGATAGCCCCCCCCCCCAGTCTGGATCCGCCACTAATCAAAATGGATTTACCCTCCCTTTGGTCCGTTTGGATTCACAGAACTTATATTACATCGAAACTGAATATTTTTCAAACCCTTTCTGTCTCAAATTGTTCGGATTTCATTAACCATTATTAATACATACAAGACAATGGATCCCAATTAAAGGAATATAACCATACAGCAGAGACATGTCTCTGCATACAGCAAGAAACCATCAACAATTACATGAATTCAATTAACTACAAAATAACAATATCAAGATATACCCCTCTCATCAAGTGTAATGACTGTTTTATAGCCCCTCATGAAATAGCTCTATGTTGTATGATAACTTGAAATCGCCTTCACACATTTTATAAGTTTTATGCAAAGTATTAAACTAAATCAAAGGTAGGTCCCTTTCCATTTTGAGGAAAACATTTGGTTAATGGTCTTCCAAATGTTTTGATATGATCTGCAATGAAGAGCCTAAGACATAATTGGTCAAAATGGCCATATGCATAAACCAGATTTACAGAAACTGAGGTATTTGTGCATATGAAATTCGGCAAACAGGTTTTTGGGACACAAAAGGGGGAGGGATGGGCCCCTTTCTGACTTTGTCAGTAATCTAGTTGTATTTACTTATGATGAATAGCCAAAAAAACAAAATTCGTTATTTAATGTACCATGAGGAATTTAAAGAAATGACATTCACCATGAATTTATTTTCATACTATCAAAAAGGAAGAGACATGATCTACCTAAACATAAGTGTACATACATTCAATGATAGAGATATTTAAATTTTAATTGCTTTTTAAAATTTTCAAATCTAACTATGGAGAGTGGATAAATTATGGTAAAAATCTGGGTAATCTTTTTCTATAATGATAAATGATAAACACCGAGAATTGCATTCTTATAGACTTTGCGGGAAATAACACAGGGCTTTATTCAACATATGTGGAATATGAAAATTTATTCATCCTGTCAGAACCAGAATATCATTATCACATTATGCAGGTATTCAAATTTGAGAAAAGGGACTGCACTGCTTCTAGGCAAGACAGCCGGATATTTTTTTTTCTGTAAGGCTGTTGATTTTTTTCATTTTCTAGTTTTACGAACCTCCTACCTTAGAAATTTAGGCCCAAATTTGAATAAAACAACTTGCTTTTTGAATTTTTTTCTACCATACAAATATTTGGTCTATTATTCAATAACATTTTCATTATCTTAATCCAAAATTATAGTTTTTTTGCCCGACCTAAATTTTTCTAGAATTTTATTTTTTATTCAGTTTGACCTTACTCCTACCCACCAACATTTAGGAAAAAGTTTGTAAAACCAAAAATAAAATAAAAAACAGTGGCCTAAACAAGTAAAGGGGGAAATGAATAGAAAAGGTTATGGAAAATCCTTTTTGATGCATTTACAACCAGTGTGTGTTTCACTTTATGGTAGGCCACATTGTTGAATTTTTTTTACCCTTTCAAATATGTTGACCCCTATACCCTTATAGCATGTACAGGGTACTATTACACTGTTGCTACTGATGATAAATGCAACCTTTCTGAAAACTATATAGTGCTAAAACCTTTTGAAACATAGCACAAACAAAGTGTTAAGCAAAGCAATGCAGATGAATCTAAGTACTACAGGTTTGTTTCATGTAAGCAAGTTATGTTTTTGTGTACTGATAAATCGATCATCTTCTTGCATATGATCAACCCAAAAAAAATCATATCGGTCCTTGAGATGTTCTGTAGTCGCAATTTTTCAAATACAAATTTGAACATTGTCCTAGTTTCATGTTGTTGGCTGCCACTGGATCCATCCCAGGTCCAGTTGTTTGAGTTTGTGCCAATAAAATATTTGTATTTGTATGACAGAACGCAAGGGTTTGACTTTGAAAAATCTCCGAAGGAACTTTTTTTTTGTGTTAAACAGAACTAATATCTATTCAGAGTTTAATTAAAATAATTTTGATTAAATTTATCGTCATAGATTAATTATTATAAGTTTCGTTTTTTCAACAAATTTGCAATTTTTATCAATTCTCACGTTAGCCAATCAAATCAACATTCTTGCGTGTATTTCATTCATATCGTGTACACACACGATATGAGCGAAATACACGATTGAAATGATTTATTTCGTTCATTCAGTGTAGATGTTCCGTGTATAGCGTGTATGTATGCAACTAATCGTTTGAAGCGTGTGTGAATGCAACGAATGGTTTGAAGCGTGTATGAATGCAACGACTCGTTTGAAGCGTGTAATTTATTCCGTTTTCCGTTCGCTCCACTCGCGTGTACACTCCGTTCGCGTTCCGTTCATGTTGTAACGTTGAGCGTTCAACCAACTGTACATTCAAGTTTACGTCCGAGTTCAGATCTCAGTCACTATACATGGTAAGATCATGTAACCTTGCATTTGCATGCATCTCTGATGGTGGGTCAGCATCCAGGCAAAATTAGGTCACTTTGACCTATATTTTCCGCTTGAATGACTTACATTCAAGTTTAAGTCCGAGTTCAGATCTCAGTCACTATACATGGTAGGTCAGCATCCATGCAAAATTAGGTCACTTTGACCTATATTTTATGCTTGATTGATTTACATTCAAGTTTTTGGACGAGTTCAGATTTCATTCACTATACATGGTAGGATCATGTAATCTTGCATATGCATGCAACTCTGATGGTAGGTCAGCATCCAGGCAACATTAGGTCACTTTGACCTATATTTTATGCTTAATTGATTTACATTCAAGTTTTTGGATGAATTCAGATCTCAGTAACTATACATGGTAGGATCACTGTAACCTTACATATGCTTACATCTCGGATGGTAGATCAGCATCCAGGCAAAATTGGGTTACTCTGACAATGTGCCATAACGATTGATTGATTGATTGAATATTGTTTAACGTCTACTCAGCAATATTTCAGCTATATCAAGACGAGAACAAGTTAGTTGATAAATAATCACTTTGGGGTATGAAAATGGCCATGGGACGGGAAATTCTGACTGTCACTGGAAAAGTAGGGTCAAATCGTCAAGGGCGGGGAATTTAGCCTTGTAGCCGATCACCTACGGACCACCCCAAAAAGAGCTTACTACAAGTGTTCTTTAACGTGCAGGAAGCGTGGCATTTCTTCCAACACGTGGACCTGAGTTTACATCCCATCCGAAAGATGGGTTGTGTATTTATTAATCCCGCACAACCACGGAATGGGTCCAATTTCTATAGCCCGGGACCCTCGGGGTCAGCCTCCGTTTAGGAGGGGTCACACCCCGCAAGCCGGAGATACTGGGTCCTATTTCTATATCCCGGGGTTCCCTCGGGGTCCTCTGTTAGGATGGCTCATACTCCAAGCTCAGAGGATGCTGCGGGCCTATTCTTCAGCCGGGACCGCGCACGGCGGTGCCATAACGAGGCGAACTTTGTAATCGTTGACTACCTAAGTTTTTTTTTTTTTAAATGACCCATATCACATTTTACTCTCTCACATCATCAGTACACTGCACACCTTTCTTCATACTGTCCAAATAAGACTTACAGGCTGGTTTGGGATCGACTATTAATTGATTTGATGGCTGAAAATAATATTATTTATTTTCAATATCAGATTTGCAAATTTAAATTAAAGCTGTCACATTTTCATCCAAAGATGTCACAGATTTCGTTAATATATTTGTCAGTTTGGGAACATTGCCGATGCTTTTAGAATTATTTCGTGACCCTATTCATTCAAGTGCCATGTAATACAAATGTATCATTTCTTCCTCCACTAGAAATGCTGATATATGCGCTGCATATTTTGCAAAATGCATAAGATTCATCCCTTTCACTGGAATCAATATAATCAAAATCTGTTCTCAATTTTTCCTGATATTGTAAGGAATATTTTCACTTTTATGATGGTGTTGTATCAGGAAATGTAGTGATACTTACCAGAGGCCATGTCTACAATTTGTGTTGAAATTCAGTTTTGGTCATTGTTAAAAAAACAAATTGGTTAGATTTTACAGCATTTTTATTACACTTGTCAGCCGATTTTTCAAAACACATAATCAACTGTGATAATGTGTGTTGCTTCCTGCTCGTTAATGACAACACTTGAGATAAACACTTTACCTTGAGGGGTCATATGACTATAACTTTACCTTTAGGGGTCATATGACTATAAGCTAATGATAACACTTGGGGATTTTCCTACTATTACATTGTAAATGGCGATTTCGTACAGATTTTTTTATTTTGGCTTGGAGATTTCTGGAATTCTCGAAGGTTAAAGAAGCCCTAGAAAATCCGGGAATACGATGCTCCTGTCGGGAGATCACATGTATGCAAGTAAATAAAAATGTACTCTGTTGGTGACAAGTGTGAAAAATAGTAAATTTATCCAATAAACAGTTTTAATTTATATAGAAAATACATACTGAAATACACATAAAACCATGATAATCACGATAAAATATTCATTATTCAGGTAAAATAAATTATCCTGAATTCATACTATTTCTCGCAGTTTGATTGGCTGATGATGTCCTAATAAATTTTCGTACTGAGTCAATTCAAATTACCTCCCCTTACGCCATTGACCTAATAAAAAATTTGTTCGTTTTGGGTTAGGTCCCTTTGTATTTTTAGAATGGCGATTGCAATGTTGGCTTGTCACTTGCTAGCTTTGTAAGGAAAATATTACAACTGTGTGCCGTAGTAGAATAGAATAGAATAGCAATAGTAATAATAGTAATTACCACAGTTCTCCTAAACAGTGGAGAATTATACATATTTGATGGATGTGAAAATTCCAGGCTTTACTCTTCCCTACGCTGATTTGTTGATTGATGATGAAATATTTTGAAATTTGCAATGATTGAATATGGTTCTTGGGTTTGTACTTTCTGCCAATGATAAATTAACATGGATGGGCCATGTAAAGAAAACCATGCGCACAGTAAATCCGTCAGGGCCAATCCATCCAAAGACAAGGAATTTTGAGAATGACAGTCAAAATATTGTTTCATTATTTCACTTTTTGTGTGTTGCTGTAATTTTAATAACGCATATGCCTCAAAGTGAAATAGCTGAACATGAATTGTCGGCTTAAGAAAGAAAATAACTGCTTCATTTGGCTTTGCTGTTGAATGACCATAATTTATAACCAGATGTTACTTGTAAGTAAAATAATAACAAGCAAGGCTAGTTTTGTACCTGGTTTAAATTCTGAACAGTATGAGTTAGTTAGCTCCAAAGACCCTTCCACAGCAGGGGATCCAGCCTAATTGGTTGGAGAAGTCCAAATTTGGTTGGAGCAAAATCTTGTGTGTATGAGTTAAAGGAGTATGAGTGTCAAACATTTTGTAATTAGAATTAAAAGGCTGACCTCTTGTTTTGAAGAGCTATACTAATGGAACAACATAAGCAAAAAATTTTGAAAATTCATGGAAGAATTTATTGAGATACAAGACACCCATAAACCGGTTTAACCCTACCACTAGCTCTTGCTAGTGCCGGTACCAAGTCCTTCTATCCCGAGTTCCTATCGTTGTCCATGTTTGTCTTTTGTCATTTTATTGTTTTTCTCGTGCGGTTCCCTGGTGGATTGTGGCATGTGATTGAGGTTTACGGCCATTGTAGGTGTTTCCTGTTATCTTTCTTATATTAATCTAAAATTTGGCGGGAAACAGTTCTTTCTAGAGTTTTCCTTCAAAATCTATCAGCTGTTTATATGCCTTCAAATATATGAAAATATAATTGGAAGTTGATCAAATTTTTAACACTGTCATTATACATTTTAAATTGACCCATGAGCGAGAAAATATGATACATGTGCAAAAAAATTAACCTTGTAAACATGTTCAAATGGATAAAGCCCGAGGATATCGAATGCTTCTGAAATCGGACTCTTATACTCCCTTACTGAGAATGTTTACATTGATTAACATGTGACCTTTCGGCAATGAGTAAATAAATTAACCATTTTCAGTCAATATTTCTTCAAAATATATAAGATTTCGAAAGCTATTGAAGAAAAACGACCTACATTTAGAACCTCTGCGATATTTTCGAAACAGTTTTTCTTCAATAACTTTTGAAATCCATAATATTTTGAACAAGTATTGAATGGAAAAGATTCAATTATATAATCATTGCCGAAAAGGAACATTTTTATTAACTTAAAATGCTTTTTAAAACCCAAATTGTTACAGGAACAATTAGGTTGGACCCCCTGCACAGTGTGTTGTCCATGTTTTCGTGCAATGTATACATGGTATAGTGGGGACAGGGCTATTGCCTATTGAACTTGCGCTGCATGTGTATGGGATTTAATAAGTATTTTCCAATTAAAAGTCGTGTACACCAACCTGAATTGCAACCCAAATCATTTGAACAAATAGGGATTTCATAAACTAATTTTAGCAATATTTTTTTTATCCTATAAGGGATGCCATAACCGAACCATCGTGAATTCGTTCAAATATATAGAAATTTTGTGGGCCACAATAACGATACATACCATAAAAAGTATTGAATATTTATTCCGAGGCATTATAAGTATGAAAAAAAGTTAGAATGTGTATCAGTTTTCCTACACCCAGACTTGGTGTTCCTTAATAAGATCGCCATCTGACCTCCGGTCATCTGGGTTATCATCGCATACTGGTGTGATCACTATAAGGTAAAATGTAAGATGATTTTGTAAAAATTTATCATCTTCTGAGTTAGCCAAAAAGTTGAAATAAGAATGTGATTGAATAATATTATAAATGAAACTCCATAAGAAATTTCTAAAACTACCTAAATAAACGAAAATGTACCTTAAATAAATATTTTATGATATATTAAGGTGAAGATATGCCGATAATAACCAAAAAGGGGGAGCTTTTTGGTTTTTATACAGTCTACTACCCGTTATACCTTAAATGTTTAAAACAACACATTCAAGCATTATATTACAATTATACGAACCTTGGATGCCCATTTAGATACTCTTGTCTCTGCAGGGTCACATTGTAACCATAATATTTGTCTGTTTTGTACTCTTTGTCGAAGGATTGGAACAAGTAAGTTTTTTTTTGGCTGAACTGTCTATGCAGAGACCAATTTGTTCTACCCATTCAAAAACCACTACTGGGTTTAAACCATTCACTTAACAAAATGCGTTACGAGGGACCGATGGAAATAGTCAATTTCTTTGCTCCAAAAAATTCTTCTGATGTTATATGGCCATTTTTTGGTAGGGCCAATGATGTTTTGAAATGCTCCATGAATTTCCACCCAATGTTTTTCTTTGTTTTCTCTGCCATTTTCAAAACGTTCAAGTACAATAAATTACCCACATGATAGCTTTATAATTCTTGGGTGAGTATATCTTAATAATATAATACGCACCGCCCTTACTACATACGATGGATTGAAACCGTCCGTTTCCTCTTGTCACAGCTTTCTTCGATCAATTTTGAAGATCTCCTCTTTCAGAATACAAAGATTTACTGATTTCAGTACAGCTAGTTCTTGGGCACTTGTTCTGCAGTCTTTCAATTGTACTAAGACTTCGTCTACGTATTCAGTGCAATGTTTTTCAGGAACTGAAAATTTCAGATGTTTGTGTGCCCCCACCCCAGTGAAATCTGCCCTCACGGTTGATATTACCGATACACGTCCGATGTTCCATGACAGACTAAATTTCCTGTAAAGAAGTTTGACCATTAAAGCAATGTTGGGATATATAATTTATGTATTTCCTGGAGTAGAATGGGGGAGAATCGTTTGTATCCGGGAACTTCTACAAGGAATTGTTCGTTTAGTTCATCTGGAACTGACATTTATATGGTGATAAAAATCCAGAATCTTTCCAAATATGTACTGTTTACAAGATGAACATTATATATCACAATTTGTTTTTTTTATAATACTATTTGGTTGCTGTTGTAATAAATCAGTTATTTCATCTGTAACATTCCTACAACAATCTGTCATTACTTGTCTTCATACCTCAAAATTATAACGTGCAACCATTCAATGTTGCATTTCAATACATTACATTCAATTGGAATCCCTGTTCTTGACATAATTCTATAATAATAAACAACTACAAATTGATAAGTGTAATTTAATACGTTTGAATTGGAGTATGTTTAAAACAAAGAAACATAACCTTATTCAATTTTTTATCAATTGTATTTTAGATACTGAGGATATTGTCACCAAACTGCATTTAATAGAATGGGAGACAAGTACATTAGTTCTAACACCAGAAACAGAAAAACGTACTGTCCATACCAGGAACAGTGATTTTTTCACTGTCATTCACTGTTCTCTGCTGTGGTAGTACTGTGAAATATCTATAAAGTACTGTCAAGAACTGTGCCAATCGGGGACAGTCATTAACAGTAATACCCAAGTACTGTGATTAACTGTCCAGTACTGTAACAGTAACACACAGTAAATGACAGTCTTTACGACTACTGTCATGCACTGCCCCGGATTGTTACAGTTCATGTCAGTTATTGACAGTATTTGGTGTTACTGTCATGCACTGTCCTTGATTGTAACAGTGCATGACAGTTAGCCACAGTATTTGAAATAACTGTGTTGCACTGTGGCGGATTGTGACAGTGTAACTCAGTTAATAACAGTGATTTTTTACCGTATATGTACAAGTTAATTCCTTTTATCTATAATTATCTAAAATTTTCAAAATCAACCTATTTTCATAGATAAATTGTAATAGTGTTCATGGATATTTATTTATCTATTTTTTTTTTTATATATTTAAAAAAATAAACTATTTTTATCTTTAGATTAACTCAGTTGCCAATATTTATTTTGCAAAATGTTTGTTTGTTTGTTTGTTTTTTTAATTTCCAGCCGCAAATTGCAGATAGATAGAACGGTAACATAGCTATTACATACGAAACTTCATGACATTTAAAATTTCCGGTGATGGTCTCAGAAATATCTGCATTCAACGTTATTTACTCATTCAAAAGGAAAGTTTCGCGTTTACTTCATTAAACTTGTCAGCACCATAAATATATGTATATCCGATATTTAATTGCTTTTAGGGGACGACCATTTGAATTTTAGGGTGTGTGGTTTTGGCGATTTCGCCTAAAAAAAATATTCGTCTTCATGAGAATTTCAAAAATTATTTATTCACATCAAATGTCACATCAAAATAATTTATTTGCATTTGCATAAAAAAATTATTCTTTAGTTCTTCAAATTAAAATTAAATATCTATTATAATTGACACCAAAATTAAATTATTCATTTACAAAGTCCCCCCTCCCCCCTGAATATGAATATCAAATCGTCAAAACCTTAGCAGCCAAGATAAGTTTAGTATTTCACGAATTATTTCTTAATTTTGCTGATTACAGGACAAAAACTTCACGGTCATTTTCCCAACGCATAGTTAAGTTAGATCGAAAACCGACAACATAAAAGTTTTTTACTGTATTAAAAATTATTATCGAAAAGGAAGTAATTATCTCCATTCAAAATCGTACATGCATACAGATCTGACGGAATGTTTATAATCTGCAAAGGGATATGAATATTTTTTTTTCTATTTAGACGTCGACAAGAGTGTCTTGCTTTGCGGGTTCTATGGTGAATGTATAAGATTGTTGTGTGATGTACATTTACTCCATATCCCTTAACGTGAACACAACAAAAATACATCAAAAACCAATTCGCGATGTGAATTATAAATTGTCACGCTTATTTCTTTATTTACATAGAAGTATGATCATTAAGGCGTGAATTTGTTCCTATGTTGAGTCATTTTCAGAATATTCTCAGATGCATGTTGCCGAAAATCGAGTAAAGTGGTCTCTAGTAGATGTACTTTTTGAAAATAAAATTAATATATGTTACACTTGTATGTTTTCTAGATTATTAGCAGTCGAACATTGCCGTGAATAGCTTTTTTGTGTCCATTTTAGCTATTTTACAGTGTTTGAGAGGATAGTCACTACACAAAATACATCAAGAACCAAAACATTTTTTTGGTTACGAATGATTGATTGACTGAATATTGTTTAACGTCTACTCAGCAATATTTCAGCTATATCAAGACGAGAACAAGTTTGTTAATAAATAATCACTTTGGGGTATGGAAAGGGCCATGGGACGGGAAATTCTGACTGCCACTGGAAAAGTAGGGTGAAATCGTCAAGGGCGGGGAATTTAGCCATGTAGCCGATCTCTTACGGACCACCCCAAAAAGAGCTTGCTTCAAGGGTTCTTTAACGTGCTAAAATACACCAAGAACCAAAACATTTTTGGGTTACGAATGATTGATTGATTGAATATTGTTTAACGTCTACTCAGCAATATTTCAGCTATATCAAGACGAGAACAAGTTTGTTAATAAATAATCACTTTGGGGTATGGAAAGGGCCATGGGACGGGAAATTCTGACTGCCACTGGAAAAGTAGGGTGAAATCGTCAAGGGCGGGGAATTTAGCCATGATGGACCATCCCCAAAAGAGCTTGCTACAAGGGTTCTTTAACGTGCTGCAAGCGTGGCATTTCTTCCAACATACATCCCATCCGAAAGATGGGTTGTGTACTTATTAATCCCGCACAACCACGGAATGGGTCCTATTTCTATATCCCGGGACCCTCGGGGTCCTCTGTTAGGAAGACTCATACTCCAAGCTCAGAGGATGCTGCGGGCCTATTCATTAGCCGGGACTGCGCACGGCGGGGTTACGAATGAATAAACATATGCAGAATTTAAATTCACAGTAACTTCGGTATTAAGTTATTTGGCCTTCCAAACAGCAGTTAGTTTTTTTTTTTCGGTTCTAGATGTCCTATACAACGAATTTCAACAAAAACCTAAAGAAAAACCGTCAAAATTGTTTATACGTGGTAAGTTCAGTGGCTGAATCTGTTATCTAAATGTATGAAAATGAAATCGATTTGATTTTGTTATGACAGTGTATGTAACAGATGACCTGTTACCATAGTTTTCGAGAAGATTTTATGCATTTGGTAAATGTAATCAATTTCGTGTCGAATGGTGTAGGAAATTATCTCAAATATAGACCTCGTTTTGCGTAGAAATGATAATGCGAAATATTTTAGTTTTTTGTATAGAAGTGGATATCATATACTCATTTTCCTCAAACAACGACACTGAGAACCACTTATGCACGATTAAGATAGCATTGAATTATCTGTTGTACAACAAATTCAAAAATATTGAGCCTTTGTAAAGAAGCATTATTCATATAACTAATAAGCTATAGATACTATGTATTAATGTATTCGCAACATCCATTAAATGCGGAAAAAATAACAAACCAATTGAAAAAATATTGTCTTCACAGAGCAGGCGACAGTTTTCGTAAATTTTACTAGGGTACTTACCGGAGTGTGTACTCCAGGTTATAGGTAGCGATTAATTTATCACTTTGAATAGATTTGATATGTTCATTTAGTGGGTATCATACCTATCTTAAATTTTATGTGTCAGAAATAAACAATAAATATGTATGTAAAAATGCTCTCCTTCAGTATATTGATGTTAAATAAATAGCTGTCCTTGGTAAATCTTATGTGGTTTACTGAGATGCATGACAGGGAAAATATGAGAGTACTCCAGAGAAATTTGTTAGAAAGAAATTAACAACGTAGGCTATACAGTTTTCTCGTATGTCCTTGGCTATTATATGTCTGATATATCTAATCAAGACTGTTGCCAGTACAGCTCCATGTACATGTAAATCGTGACTTGGTGGACACTAAAGCTATTTTTAAAATATCTAAAAAAAAAGGTCATGCTTTCTGATTTTTAAGGGGTGCTTTGATTGGAACCGAGTTTGAGATTTTATTCAAATCTTCAGTTCAGTGCACAAACATTCTGTGCATATTTTTCATTCACTAGGCTAGTACCCTTTGTAAGTTTGTTGAAATAAATAACGTTTTCTTGGAAACAAACACACAAATTTGACTTTATTTAGCCAAGGACCTATTTAGTACAGGTAATCAAGTATACTTGTTTTATGATCTTGTGAATTTGACACAGCTGTGATGTTGATTGAATTAAGAAACAATTTTCAACTGTACACACGTGTAGTACTTTCAGTAAATGACCATATTTATAGATGTGTTGGTGTCCGGGTTGGTGTACAAACTCGTGTGCTGTGTTGTCAATACCTATGCATATGACATGACTTGCATTTTGAAGTCTAAAGTAAAGATGTTTAGTTTTCCGTATAAATGCTCTGTTAATACAAAAACAAAATACAAAGAGCATATGGTTTACTCTATAATACTACAGATATCAGTACCAGTTACCGTAAACCTTGATTGAAGCAGTTCCATAAATAATTGAGTCGGTAATTCTATTTGTGTTATCGTCGCCAGTGTACAACACATCGTGTGTGGTTTGGCATCGTCACCAGTGTGCAATAAAATGTGTTGAGTATCTTCAGTCACAACATGGCATTATCATAGCAGATTCCATGCTACATAAATTATGTAGGCACGGGAAATTTCAAGCAAAATTTTGGGATGATATTTCGGGTATACATGTTCATTTTAGCAATTTCTAGAGATTTCGCGTCTAATTCCCTGTTGACTGACAATTTTGTTCTAAAATAATTGACCATAGAAAGTCAGGCAAAACATCAGTATGCTTTTATTTAACAATATGGATAAGTCTGGTTCATCATTTTCGTCTCTTACGATAAATTCTGGTCTAAAATTTCGCATGACCTGAATAATTTCGAATTTTGGGTTTAAACCTTATGCCTACCCCGTCAGATTGAAGTCAAATTATCACCGATGAGAGCTTGGTATGGTAAGAAATCTATGTGCAAAAAGAAACCTATAACATTCTAAGAAGATTCGCACTATAACCCGATAATGCTACTGGTAAGACAAAAAGATTCTTTCTAATTTTTAGAGGAAAATCGTTTTAACGCTGAAAAATATTTTTTGTTTTAAACTAATGCAGCTGTAAATACATATAATGTCCAAAATTAGTAGAACTGCGATGTAAACAGAAGGTAAAAAGGTTTTCACGAATAAATTATAGTCCTATTAATAATATTTCACCGACCGGGAGAAATCCAGTTGTATGTCTTGCTGATGCAGTTACAACCATTAATAAATAAATCGTTTTCGTCTAATAAAATAAATAATCTATTTTTTCGTTTTAATTCTTATATTCAACATTATACCGTCAAACACCAAACATTATAGAACTATTTCAGGTATGCCTAGTGTCAACAGGAAATCGATGTGTATTCCGCTTAAATTTGAATTGAATGAATTTTTATTTTTCGTAATACTTTTAAAAAAAAATGGGTCAAAGACTCAAATGGCCGGGTTGCGTTTGGTGCT
>MJUU01033941.1:503-10728 GCA_002080025.1 Modiolus philippinarum | reverse complement strand
TTTCCAAACGGACGCCCATTTTATTCAGAAAGTGCTTCTTTTTCTTGTTGTACTTTTCGGTTTCGGGGTCTAGGTCTATCAATTTTTTTCCTCTATAAATTCATAGACGGACTTGAATTCTGAAGTCAGGATACAAAAAGCTTTCTGACTAATTCTGTGTAGATATTCGATACAGTTGGATACCAGTTTGATAATGTAAATAGTTGTTTCAATCGATCTCTTTAATTTATGATTACAAGTTATCTATGTCAGGTGTCTTAATATGACCTATAGAAGGAATTCATGAATTAGAGAAAATCAGAAGAGTTCTGAAATCTGACTCGAATTCAAAAATGTGATGAGTGGGCCACTATAAACCACGAGAAATTCATCAGAAACCTCAGTGCAAAAATACTTTGATATAGATATTTTTATCTTTTAATTTTTTTTCATTCCCAGTAGTATAATTATTGAGTAAAAACAGTTACGATTGAACAATAATTCATGTACATTTTGTGGTCAGTCTATAGGGAATAATACATGGTCAAATCTGTATCTGATACTGATTTTGATGCATTATACGCTTTATCATATAATTCAACAGCTGTAAAGGTTTCATTTGCAACGATTAGACATAACATTGTATGATCAATCAATTTGTGTTTGATTACCTAAATACTGTTTTTACAAATCAAATATACAGTCTATGGATAAAAGTATCCGAAAAGTACAGATTTTTAAAATTTAAGCTGTTGAAGCCATTTCTTGATGAATTTATTTTGAAGGATGCAAAAATGATATCCGTTTTCGATGTTTTTTATTCAAATATTATATTCTTTTGACATCATAATAAAGTGGAAAATTAACGATATCATGTTTGATCACTTTCACCCTATATTTCGATCTCAAGAAATAAAGATAACGCGCACAAACACCGAATAGAATTAATAAATGAAAAAAACTTTCTGAATATTTTGAAATATAGTTCATTGGAAAAAAATGCCATACAATAATTCGAAAACTGCTGCTTAGTACTCTCAAATTATCTATTCCGAATACTTTTGATCTAAGACTATACCTTCTTTACAAGGTGTTATGATTTTAAAAGTTTTCGGGTATATGTTCTCTGTCTGCGCATTAAAATCTTTAAAACGTTTGTTTTCTTTCAAGATGAAAGAACAATAAAATGGCTTTATTATACGCATTGATTGTGGAATTGTTGTACCATTTTTTTTACTGCAACTTGTCAGTTGTAATTTTTGATTTAAGGATGATCACTCCACAAGTTTATTGTATTTAGGATTTAAAATTATTATTTTTATTTATTAGAATAAGGATCGTAGATCATTTTAAGCAAAAAATATTGATAGGTCAGTGTGGCCGTTTTTGAGTTTTAAACGTCTGAAATTTTAGCGGGAAACCAAACTTCTCTAGCCTTTACATTCACTTTGCATTTAGGTAATCAACCTTTGATATGCGATGAAAGAATATCAAAAATTTCATCAGATATTGTCAGAAGTCTTTTAAAGATCTATACTATAATATTTAGAAAAGAAAAGTGGGGTTAGTGTGCAAAATTTTCTAATGCATAATAATGGTTAAAATAAGAGAATTCCGAAAGGCATAGACAGTTTCAAAAACCTGAGGAGTGACAATCCTTAATATAATTTTTCCACGCATTAATATTTTAACAAGAATGTGCCCAATTAACTCTACGTCTTTTAAATTTCCAAGGTTTTCCGATTTCTGACGTCATGTTCCGAATAGGGGTGTGATACAGGGTATGCGATACGGATTTTGCCATGCGATACGGGGTCGACGTCATCAATGGTGATATAGGATATACATCACTTTCTGTATCACATATTCAAAACTTATGTAATACCTACTAAATGTATGATAAATCTCCATATTGGCTATTTTTAATATGGATGCTACCGCTTTTATATCGAAAGTTTCGATAATTTTCATATTTCTAATTATAAATTGTACTTACCATAAGTGTTCGCATTACCATAGAAACAGACTGTTCCATTAGATGCCTTTCTGGAAAGCTATTTGACTGAAACGAGGATGGAAAATAGTTAATTATATGACCATGGTGTTTTAAACCAAAATAAACGTTTACAAGACAAAAATACAGAAGTTACCGTACAGTTTGTTTCTGCGTATAACCATTTTGACAATTCAAACTTCATCAGTGCAGATTAAATTAAAACATTTAACCCACTAACCGAAATATGCTTAAAAATTGATAGAGAACAAATTACAAATATGATCTAATTAGAAAGCCAAAATTAGCATAAAACCTAAATCTAAAAATCTGTTATATAATTTGAAATATTATTAATTATTGAACCTATAGGTATGAACTGAAATTAGTAATATACAATTTTACGTTTAACATGATTAATTTTCTTTCAGTAAAGAATTTTGTTACTCCACTTTACTGTCTTGCGATAATTGAAAATGGTGTTATTGTTTCCAAGGGCTGTGCAACATATTTAGTGCTTTGACCAATCATAACCAAACTTGGTACACTTAACAAGCAAAGGCTTAGCTTGACTCAGGTCACCCTGAGAACCCATTCTATTTTTAGTAACAGAGTTATCTCTCCGAATACGGTTTATCTTGTTAACAAATAAGCTCATAAACCATTACCGATATAAAAAAAAGAGAGGTGAGGAAAATGTTGGACTCATCCTCTGGATGATTTGTCATGCAAAAAATATTTGGGGTCACGATCCTGGTTACGCGTTTTTGACCCCAAAATATGTCGATTTCTCAAAGTTGTCGTCTTTCCATGAAATTTGGTTTCCAGATGGGCCTGATAATAAAAAGGTGGTCAAAAAAAATTTTCGTCCGCCATTTTCAAAATGGCGGCTATTTGAAATTTTGTTATCGCGATATCTCGTAAACGATCAAAAATTCATGAAAACATTATATTGCAAAAATGTTTCTCTCATTGAGATGTACATTTGATTCAATTAACGAAAACTGTGCGACAAACCGTTTTTAAGTTTGAAGCCTTTAATGCGTTTCCGTAAATGGTTTTTATGCGAATAACTTTTAAACGGTTACAGATAATATAGTCGCCCAAACCTCCCATTTATCGGCATCTAAGGAAATTTTTTATCTACACACTATATACAACCATTCTGTAAAATTTCAAATTTTTTAATTATATCATCAGTACTCAATAGCAGTATTGTCTAAGCACAAACCCACCCCTTAGATCTTGACCAAAATCGATAGATTGCTCCATATACACTAAGCCTAAAGTTAAACCAATATCGATCAATAGGCCTACTCACGCAATTTAAAAGCAGATCTTCCCAATCCAATATTATAATGGATTTTCCCTACATGTCATTGGCAGTGATTTCAAGGACCAGTTGTCAAAATTCCTTATCACCGACATGAAATGTTTACAGAAAAGACGGGACTTGTTCCAGTCATAGCAGTCCCATGATGGTAGTCCAGCAGATATTGCTTTGGAGGTTGACAGCATAAATCTTGTCAAAAGCACTCTGACTCTTAACAAAGAAAAGTCCATTTTTCATCAATACCGCAGGCTGGAATGAATTGAAGGCTTAACACTTATCTGACTTGCCTTTTTCAGGATTCTGTAGTTTGTTACAAATATTACTTCATGTATTGAAGGTTTTACAGTTCCACGACTTTTTATTTCAGGACTCTTATAGATTGTGTCATTGAATATTACCTCATAAGTTTCTTGCTAGTTTTTCTATTTACGAAAAACAACAACATTAAAAATGGAGAAGACAATACCCCTTGACAATTATTGCTTTGATTATTACGTTGTGGTCTATCTTACATTTTATCTATTGCATGGCAAAAAAAAAAATTTAGTAACCATACACTGGTTACTTTACAAATTATCGTTTAGTACTTCAAAGATTGTTTCCCTTTTTCTAGATTTGTTAAAATTGTTCTCATTTAGTCTTACAATTCTTTTCCTCCTATTCCAGTTTTTTGATATTTTAACCATTGTTTAAATTCAGTACAGAGCGATTGACAATGATTTGTTGTCCGGAACCTCTTACCGTCGTGTAAATGCTCTCCTGTTACGATCTTTTGCATAGAAACTAATGGTTTTTCCACCATTCTCCTGAAAATAAAAATAAAATAAATAATTCTACCTGGTATGGAACTTTTAAAGAGACTGGGGACAACATTCGCCTCAAAATCTTTGATTGGGGCAACGAAGACCGAAAGCAGAAAGGAAAAGGCAATTCATATTCAAACTTGAGAAGTGGCAACAAAGGCTGCGCGAGGGACAAAAAGGCCTTAGGAAGAGACAACAAAGGCTTTGGGAGGGACAAGAAAACTATTAGCCCATATTAAAGGTAAATACTTTCACCCAAACAGACTTAATATGTTGCATATAGATGATTGACGTTAAAAAACTTAAAATTTGGTAATATTTTGATTGCTTGTGGCACCGTCACTAGTCATTTTTTTTTTGTTTAGCTTTTGGGGGGTATTTTTTATTTTACTTTATTTAAAGGAATACATAAACATTGATCCATATTTAGCAATAAATTATTGGCAAGTCATCTATAAGAAAGTGATTATTGGAACTATCTTTGATATTTTACGAAAGGATAACATTCCATGAATTTAACCAGTAGCAATGTGAGCGTTACAGGTCATATGAGCCTCTCACTTGGTATGCTACTTTGTTGGGTTTTTCATGCCTTCTTTTCCCAAGTACTGGTTTCACATTAACCGGTTCTGGAACATATGATGTTTGACTTACTTGTTTTTTTTTTTGCGTAAGATGTGGAGCTGCACTGATTCAGGAGCCGATTATAACTTGGATTACTAGTTCTCAGAAATTCCTATTGATTGGTACTATTGATAGGATTCCGATTATTGAAAAAAGTAGATTGAATTCTTTTAAGCTTGATCAAAATTTGTTTTCTAAATGTAGATTTATACTCCAATTAGTGGAATGTGGATATCCTGCAACTGGTCATTTCCACAACAAAATGTATGTAAAATTTTAATAAAAGCATAAGTTTCATCTTATTATGGATTGATGATAAACCATTAACGCAGCAGTTTACCAATTGTGACTGGAGAAGTGGCGGGATCCTTTCTTACCCTTCAAAAGTGTCTCCGCTTGTGCTTGTAGTCGTTAGCAAAAGTCTGAACACTCTCTCATTGTTTTGCTTAATTTTACTTGACAAATCTAAAGCATGTTTGCGATCCGTTACTAAAGCGAATTTTGAATTTAATTCCTTGGTTTTTGTGTAACCATCTTTGGATAAAATCACTTACGGATAAGTCACTTGTCTGATAAGCTGAACGTGTTATTTTGTCGGATAATATATTTTAGAGAAGCATATTTTTTAATGGATTTTATCCAGTTTTTAAATTCTAATGGATTTCCAGAAAAAGTTGGTATAATCCGATTAACACCTGGTGCACCTAACTTAGTTGATAAACCTTACATTTGAACTGGCAAATTACGGAAAACATATACGATTCCTGCCTGTTATTCAGCCATTCTTTTAATGAGAGAGTAACCTTAAAACAGAAGAAAATCCTCTCACCTTTTCTGGCAAAAATAGACTTCACTGGTCTCGGCGACCACAGATAATACTGACCAGAAAACAGCTAACAGAGACGGAGACATACTCTAGCGGGAATACAACACAAATCCAAACCATACTGAACAAGTTTTAAATATAAACTACTGATTCTAAAGGAAGTTACAACCTAATCTGCAGGTTAACGCGGGGGGGGGGGAGGCTAAAATAGCAATAGTAAATTCACAGTAACTTCGTATTTAGTTATTTGATAAATACAAATGTATTCACATCAAATCAGCGTTTTGTTATTCGGACTGTGCGTTTATCTGTTGTTTTTGTTATAAGGTCGTGGTTATTATTTGAAGGTCAAAAACCAAAATATAGAAAATAAACATCTTGAAAAATCAGTCTAAAGTTCTTTATTTTCATCCTATTAAAATAACCACTCGCTGACAAATTAAAAAAAATGGAATCGTACACGTACAAAAAAAATATTAAAAAAAATCAGTTGACATAAAATTCTCTGAATTTTGACAATTTAAATTAAATTTTGAAATTTAATTGTAACGTTTAAAAAACAATCGTTCACAGATAAATAAAAATATGAAAATAGTAAAAAACAAATATTAAACTTGAAGAAAAAAAGTTGAAACTGCATATTTGTTCAGCAAATGTTTTGTTGATCTCATTGATACTTTCTTCTGTCACCATCTGACAAAGTGTTTCATAGCAAAAATATCCAAATTATTTTTGATCAAAGTTTTGATTTTATCCCTATGTTCATGAGTGACAACATTTAGATCTTTTAATACATCAGTGGCGCGGTCATTGCTACCTATTTCTTTACATGCTTTCTGTAAATCAACTAGATTCTGTTCATTTATTGGAGTTAGATTACCAACAGCACAACCTCTCTTAAAAACAACGGTTTTTGATGTATTGTTGACAAGCATAATTGGGTATTTATTTTTAGCACTACTCTTTACTATAGAATTTGCTAACATAACTCCTGCTTCAGAACTAATTAAACCTTTATTCATACAAATTAGATTTATTATAGTTTTTATGGAAAGTTCGAGCTTTTGTCCAACATATATTGGTAGTTTGAGGTTTCACTACTTTATTAATAAGCCTTAATACAGATGCTATGTGAATATCTTCTTGTAATGGCACATATTTATTTTCTACTCTAATACAACCTAAATCAAAACATATCCTAACCCCATTGTTAATTAACCAATCACGTCCTAAAATAACATTTCTGTTCATATCAGAGACAATACAAAATTCATGTTCCATTTTAATCCCCCCCCAATTTGAAAAGGAATTTTTGCTACTCCATTTATTTTTAACTGATGTCCGTTAACAGACTGCAATGCGATGTCCTTTTTAATTAATTTTGGTTTATACTTAAGCTCATCAAATATTTTCTTATGTAATAAAGAAATTTGTGCACCACTATCAATTAATGATCTTAATTTCAAATGTTCAATTTTAATTAGACAAGAGTTCGGACTTCCAGCCAAATTAATTTTATTGGTAGATACATTTTTAAATTTGCCCTTTCTATTTGCTTCCTTATAAAAAGAGCGTTTTAGTTTTCCTGATCCCAATTTTCAGTATTATGAGGACCCATGCTGTGGTAATTTTGTGGGTGAAGAATGTTTTGATAACGTCTTCTGGGTCTTTCTTTACAATCCCTTTTAAAATGTCCCTTTTTATTGCAATTCCAGCATACAGGAAAGTTTGCTTTTAATCTAGCCCATTCGCTTGGTGTAATAGGGCGTACCTTCCTAGGCGTGAATTTGTTAACAGCATTAATTGATTTTTTTTATTCAATGGACACTCTCTTGCTTTATGACCATACTTTTTGCATTTGAAACACTGCAATTTTCCTCTTGCATGCCCTATTTCCATAGGTTCAGGGTGAGAATTAGCAGCTTTCTCATTATTGCCTGATCTAAAATTAAATCTTTTTCTAAGATTTTGTTCGGCCATTGCAGTACGAATTGCAGCTTGCAATGTACCGGGATTTTCTCTCATGACCTTCATTTTTAAATAGTCAAATGCAAGGCCATCAATAAAAAATCCTACTAGCTGACGCTCTATAGCAGCAGCTCCCCCTTCATTAACCCCTGCATATGCATCTTCGGCTAAAGACAATAGCCGTTCAGCATAGATTTGAACATTTTCATCAGCTTTTTGCTTGACTTTTCTAAGCAACATTAAAGCATGTGCCGAATCGGACACTTCTGCAAAGCATGATGTCAATTGTTCTTTCATTTGCTCCCATGTACTTTCAGGATGGTCACTAATATACCTGTGGAGAAAATCGCTAACGCTACCCTTACTTGATTGGAAAGCTACTGATTAGATTCTGTCCCCCTCCAATGTTTGTTAAAATAGTATACTTTTCAATTGCCCTAATCCAACCGTTGAAATGTTTAGGATTGCCCTCAAACGGAGTGATAATTTGTGCAACCCCCTGAGCCCCAATGACAGTTGAAAGTCCCGCCATTTGGGCAGCCAGATTATCAAAAACTGCTTCAGCCATTTTGAAATTTAAAACAAAACTTTAGAAGTAAGTCTGTATGAGGTAAAAATAAAACTCACCTGGCAGTCCTGGACTACTGAACTCAATCCTGGTCACGGCACCAAAAACCCAGTATATAACACAGCGGGGCTCAGATATGGGCGTAGGCTAATCCATGATTTAAAACACTATTATACGACAAATGTTTTATTGAGGAAACACATATTTGACAATCATACAGTGAAAACAATAAAGCATAAAGCTTAATAAGTCCAAGCGTTGTGTATGCGAACAAGCACTATTGTCTAAAGACCGAATTAATCCATAATTAAGTCTTAAAGCGTAAAGCTTATAGTCTAGATATCAAAGTCTAAAGCCTAAAGATAAAGCGCCCAAGTTAAAGTTAACGTCTATTATATAGTCTTGGGACTTCTTAATACAAAGTTCACATCTTCAGGTAGCTTCAGGAAACATCGGGTTTTATCCATCTATTGGTATTGTCACTAAGTAAACACAATAATCCAAATCCTAATATGTTCTGAGGAATCATCAACTGCGTAGAATAACAAGGTAGGTGACCTCATTGTACACTGGCTAATCCTCATGATTAAGAAAGGTTACAATGTTTGTGTGCATCTTATAACCTGGCATTGAAACAAGTAGATAATAAATGTCAAGTAATAGATGAACGTCAATGCTTTACGGCTACTTCTCTGCACTTGGGTGGTACAAACGTTAACGCTAAGCTAACTATGTTACACACCACATGCAATGAATTTTGTTTTTATACCTCGCCACACTAGGTGGTAAGGTATTATGTGATATCCTCAGTCGTGTTTCTGAAAATTAAAAAAAAATTCTTCGTATGATTTTTTTACCAATATTCAAATAATAATTGTCCAGGATACTAGTATGTGAAAATATAGCTGATGTTCAGAATAGAAAGTTAATTCTCTTCGAATCATATTTTATACTTAACATTCTCCTTGAAATTTTATTTTGTATCACAAAGTAGTTCAGAATCAATGTACCTCAGTTCAAAGTTAAAAAAACTTGATTTTGGGAGTGAGCTCGTAAACAAATTAAATTGTAGAAAGACTACCACACAGCCTCCAGCCACACACATTGCAAAGTTGCAATATCATTCATTGGTGTATAATGGACCGACCATTTAACTTGAAAAGGGGGGGGGGGGGGGGTTATGGTTTTTTTCTGGACAGAAAATTTATTTATTTTTTAACTGGTATAAACAAAATATTTTCTTTGAAAATAAGCATTATTTTTTGGGGGCAGAAAGCCCCCCTTCAGAATATTTTTTTTCATCATTTTCGCAGCCAAAATATTTTTTCACATAAAATCAGCTTCAGAAATTTTTTTTCGAAAAAAAAAACCATAGCAAAAAAATTGCACTTATTAGGATTTAAGTTAAGTCCTGCTTCACGTAACCTTTCAAATACCTGTCTCAAATTGATGACTTCATCCTCAAAAGTTTTTGCATGTATAATGATATCATCTAAATATACTAAACAAACTTTCCAAGACAAACCTTGCAATACTTGCTCCATAAGCCGTTCACAAGTTGCCGGACTATTACATAATCCAAACGGCATAACAGTAAACTGCCAAAATCCTGCTGTCCCCGTGGTAAATGCAGTCTGACAGTGATTTCAATTCCACTTGCCAAAAGCCCATTCTTAAATCACAAACCGAAAACCAACTCGAACCAGATAAAGCATCCAAAGAATCATCAATTCTTGGAAGCGGGTGGGAGTCTTTGATTGTTACATCATTTAATTTACGGTAATCTACACAAAATCGAAATTTACCGTCTTTCTTTTTCACTAATAGCATGGGAGAAGCCCAAGCACTGTTACTTGGTTCTATTACACCTATATCTTTCATTTTCTTGATTTGCTCTTCAGCCTCCAACTGCTTTGCTAAAGGAACATGACGTGGACGTTGCCTAATTGGCTTGCTATCACCTGTATTGATAGAATGTTCTACAAGCGAAGTTGACCCAAAATCATAATTAGAACTCGAAAATATAGGCGCATACTCTATCAAAACCTTACGAAGTTCCGTGCATTGTTTATCATTTAAATGCTTACTACTCCGTTCAAACAACTCAACAAGGTGATCTGGAATCTCATTA
>MJUU01033937.1:64159-79891 GCA_002080025.1 Modiolus philippinarum | reverse complement strand
AAGTTCTGAACGCACCTAATGAAAGACGCAAACCTTGGTGGTGAACGGCATCTAGTGCTCAAAAAATCGTAGTGCAGTCGTGGTCAAATTTGGTCGTAGAAAGGTCGCAGTAGAGTCGTGGAAAGGTCGTGCTAAGGTCTCCATGATCGTAGTAGCATCTTAGTAGGATCGTGGGTATTGACTTGAGAAGACTGAACTGCGATCACAGTACGATGCCACTACGATCTCATTACGACCATTCCGATTCTACTACGATCTCATAACGACCGTCCCGATTCTACTACGACTGTTCTGCGTTCCTGTCACGATCACATCACGATTGAACTACGATATATAAGACCTAAGTACGAGTTCATGCCGACCTTATCACGACTTTACCGCGATCATACAATAATCGTACCACAATGAGGATAAAATATCAACTTGCAAACACTGCAGCATATTTAAAGCTGTCACAATTGGTATAATCAATCGACTGTAAAACATTTGGATACGAAGAACTTTTTCGCAGGGGTTTGTGGTATGCAATATATTACTCTCACCGACCAAGCAACCATTGTCCATAGTTTCCTTGACCAAACAACCAAATTTCAAAGCTATCGGAAACAAGACTTCTGGAGTGCATACGTTTATTGCAATTTGGTTTGTGTTCATGGCATCAACCCGGAGGGCATAACAGGGCATTTGAAATAAAGTTTAATTTATTATTTTCATGTACTATTAAGAAAACGAAGACGCATACAATTTATCAATAATTTGTATCAGTTTTCTTTGATCTCGTGAGGTAAATATTTTCACTACCCGAATGGGGAAAAAAAATTGCAAAAGGTATTTAAGGCCACCCCTACTTTGTCAATCAGCGCATCAATGTAAATGAATAAGAAATAAAGAATAAATATCCACAAAAACCGTTAGGATAGTACAAATTTATTTTACTAATCAATAGCTAGTTTTTTAATATTAATTTCCCGACTTTAAAATTTGTTCTATCAAATGATTTAGATAATTACCGATGAAAAGAGCAAAACAGAACAGAACAGATTTTTTTTTGAAGAAAAGAATGATAGAAGTTTTGTCCCTGAAACTTCAAATATTGTCTCCAATAATATTTGGGCTGTTACTGTAAAATGCCTTTGAAATGCCTCTCCCCTACCACGCCTACACATAGGTATTGACGATTTGAGTTGAAAGTTGTTGCAATCAGTGAAAATTAAGGAAAAATATAACCTGTATGTTGAATAGTATATGTATCAATTGTGGTCAAGATTGTGATGACATCGCCGCAGAATCGTTGTAAGATCTAGTAGCGTCGTGATAGAATCGTGGTTTCGTCGTGGTGGTAGCGTAGTAAAGTCGTGATGCAGTCGGGATAGTCGTGGTAAGGTCGCAGTAAGGACTTAATGGTCGTAGTGAAGTCGTCGCTAGGTCGTAAGGAGTTCGTAGTCGGTTCGTGGCATGATCGTAGTTTGGTCGTGGTTGCATCGTAGAAATGTCAAAATTTTGCCGAATGTACCACGACCTTAAAATCTTGCAGGTCGTAGTAAGGTCTTCATGGTCGTGGCGTAGTGAGACACAGGCTTTATAAGACGTATCTGATCCATTTGCAGCACTTTTAAGTGCATAGTTATGAAGTCATCTCAATTGACAGTACATTTCCCAGTATTGTCCGGGAATTTCCAGTATTTCCCGGGACTTCGAAGTATTTCCCGCTTTTTTCCAACCCTGGTTTAACTGATAAAAGTGAATAAAATTATACAAATTATATACATAATTTTAATATCGACACAAATATTTTCTCTCTTCTTACGACTGTATACACAAATTTATTGTGTCATACTCTTAAATATATTCATTACTTTTCCATTTAATATGTGTAATGTGCGTCCTTCTTGGGGTTAAAAGTGAGGAGGTTCTTGCGCGAAACTCAGTTCCATCAACTTCCAAATACGTTAATCCATTACCAGAGTGTCTAAGTGGTGGTGAATTTCTATAGGATTCGTCTAAAGAGTAAGTGCTTCCATCTAAACTACTGATATCCGAGTTTGAACTCCGAAATTCGTACATACATCTTAATTGCACAATTGTGGAACGCAAGTCTATGAATTGTTTCATCAGCGATCTGTCTTGCACTTTCATCCACAACTGAAAGAGAATAAAAATGAATATTGAAATAAAGATACTTACAGAAGAGCTAATTGACCGGTCGTGAATATCAATAAAAATGTCATAAAAACGCAGAAGAATTACACGAGTTGCTGATTTTTTCGCAGCATGTTTAATCCACTACGTTGATCGACACGAATGACATTTTTATTGACATTTATGTCGGTCGATTAGTTATGCTATTTATTATAAACATTTTCTACTAAAAAACTAGATTTTAGATGCGAATTATATTTTTTCATTTCAATGCGCCAGTTTTTTACTTGACAACGACATTGACGAGACATTGTGACGTCACTTTCTTCAGTGACTAATAAAATCCTTTATTTTCACCGGTGACAATATGAAATTTATTTAACTGAGGAAACTTGAATATTTCACCGCTTTCTATATTAGTTGTAAAATGTAGACGCCATATGCCGGAGATGTGGGAATGTTACCGTTCAAAAACGGGAAGTTCACTATTGGAAAGTCGAAACTATCATAAATGACGTTAAGTTTTTTGGGTTTTTTTTTGTTTGTTTTTTTTTTCAGACGTCCAGAGTTGTCGATGTAGAGGTATAAGTCCTGTGAATGTTACAAGAAGAGTGTTACAAACATTCACGTACATGTATGTACGAAATTCATGTCACAATTGCAAAACACAATCCTTTTTAATACCCCCATCTGACTTTAATAAGGATGGCATTTTGTCAACAGAGCGGAGACAGCTATTTTACAAAACAATTAAGGTCATGCATGTAAATCTGGCCCGGAGGTTTACAAACTACGGTTTAAATAAATTATTTCTATTAGAGCGGAATAATTTGATAAGAATAAATAGGACACTTGTTTATTTCATTGTCATTTCATTATGACAACATAGATCTTTAAAGATTATCTGCGATAATAAGACCCGGTAAACAAAGCGTTGTACCAATAGGTACCTTTTGACACCAAAGGCCAAAGGTTTTCTCGTATATAATAGAGAATTATAAAGAAATCTAGAGAGACTGGTTAGATTAAACTAATTTATTTTCTTTCCATTTTATTAAATAAAAACTCGGAATACATGTATACAATTAAAATTTGATATGTGTTAATACTTGCAGGCTATAGTGACTTAAAATGGTTTGGTTTAAACATATTTTGGTTACTTGCCACCAAGAAAGCTAACAAAGGTTGAGTGATTGACAGAAAATAGTTGATAGTTCAGTCAGCAATGTCTAAAACTAAATTCAAGACCAGGATACCTATAGTAAAGTGCAAATACATTTCATTAAATAATAAAATACCGAAGCTACAGTTAATTTATTAGTTTCTGCATATGCACATTTCGACAACTTATGTCTCTTCAGTGATAATAAAATCTAAGCATATGGAAAATTGGAAATCCATATTCCGGAATATGTGTAATATCTGGGAGAGAACAAATTGTCAATAGGATCTAAATAGTGAAGACATAATCAGCTAAGGACAGAGCTATGCGACATTGAGATACTGATTAACTGATGATTTACACACATTAAGTTAAAACCTAGTATGTAGTTAAACAAGGGCTCACTAATTGGGCAACGACTAACCGCTTTTTGACAGTAGAATGGCAAGATTTTCAAATGAATCGGCAAAACAAAAATTGCCGATGTAATACTTGATGTTCACAGTGTAAAAAAATATACACACCCCGTCTCCCTCGTTTTTCTAGAATAGAAAAGTCACTATTGGTACCGATAGTATTGTAGAATCAATATGAATTTGGTTAACATCAACAAAGGCATATTTTGAATCTCTTTATTGGTTGTTTTGACATTTCAAGCTTTGTCTTTATTACATGCACAAGTTAAATGTAGCTTTTATGTTATTTGAATGACTGGATATGATTGCCAAAAAGAAGATTTCCTATTTTCATGCCCCCGCGACAATAAGTCGGGGACATATTGTTTTACCCCTGTCCGTTCGTCTATCCTTCCGTCCGTCCGTCTGAAGGGGGTACATGGTTTGTCCGTGCAACTCCTCGTACAGTTTTTATGCTAGAAAGTTTTTATTTTGCAGATCATTCGTACATATATTGCAAATATACATGTGATAAGGATTTTGATTTTGATGCATTTTTGTCAAAAATATACATTGTTGAACTTCGTCATTTTTGATGATTTTTCATAGAGGGTACATAATTTGTCCGTGCAACTCCTCCTACAGTTTTGATGCTAGGAAGTTTTTATTTTGCAGATCATTTGTACCTATATTGAAGATGTGCATGTGGAAAGGATTTTGATTTTGGTTCATTTTTGTAAAAAATATACATTATTGAACTTTGTAATTTTTTGGGTGATTAAGTAATAGAGGGTACATAGTTTATCTGGGCAATTTCTATAGTAGCAAGTGTTTAGAGGGGGGCATCATATGTGACTTACAGACACGAATATTACTAAGAAATCCAAATTTGATTCAACATTGCGTGGGGGCATGTCATTCTCTAGTTTTTTTTTTTTTTTTTTTTTTTTTTTTTTTTTTTTTTTTTTTTTTTTTGGGGGGGGGGTATGGGTTTAAGTCTGTTTGTGTCAACTTAGCTTTCTTGCTTCGAGTAATCAACGCCTTTTCCATCAATATTCTCATACATGTAGCAGGGAACACATACAAGTACAATTTACCAGTTTTATGTAAACGAATGCTCTTATACATGCAGCTCTTGTCCAATTGATGTGAATCTCAACATGCATTTAACATATTCACCTTCCGCTGTATTATAATTTTTATATTTAATGGTTAGTTGAACCTTGTCATTTTTAAAAAGGTTTAACTTTGTGTAGTATTTGTAGCTAGCTTTTACTTTCTGGAGTATATAGGACTAAACTTTCTTCAGCGAGGGTATTTATAATATCTATAAAAGGACGGTTTACATCTACATAGTTGAAATCTACGTCGGAGCTTGAGTACGAATACATTTCGTTGCCAAACAACATTAATACATTCTCATATCTCTAAAAACCAGCACTATAATACCGACATAAACTGTTTGTTGTCGTTATCTTTTGAAATGTTTTGACACATAATGATGTATAATAAAGCTCAACTGTTCATTTTTTTAAGTTCAAATGACCTACATTTTAACCGGCAAAATGAGTATACAACTGTATTGTAAAAATTCAGGTCCTTTCAGTCTCTGATTGTCCCCGATATCAGGTTGTGACCAATAGTTTATTCTCTGCGAGTTTGTTTGAAGCAAGTGGTGATTAAACCCATTTAAAGGTTTGAATGAGTACAATTTATCTTTGGCTGCTTTTGGATTATGGCTTTCTAAATTACTCGATTCTTATGCTGCTGATTAGAAGTTACTCCTTACATAACGATTTTTTTACAAGATTGGACATCAGATTGGGTACAGGGTGGGATTTTTTTCTAAAACCTCTCGCATTGTTTCATTTTCTGTTAATGTCTAACAATATTGCCAGTATTCAATTTGCCAAAACTAATAGATCGTTTTGATAAAGGTAGTATGAGTATTACCGGTTTTGAGTCAGTTGGAAATAAATAAAAATTCGCATTTTGATTTCCTGTAAACAAAGGCCATCTGCATGCAACTCCATACACTCGCAAATGATTTTTTAAATCAAAATACTAATGGTCATGGTCATAAATATGCTTGATGGTTTTGTGAGATTAGCATTGTCGGACCTTTCTAGAACAAAAATGTAGTTTACGTATCCCACTTAATTGGAAACTATCATTTATAGAGGAGTTGTATCGAATAGCAGAATATTAAGTGTTGGATTCTTTCTGAAAGAGATTTTAGACCTGAGTTGATAGACATTTTTTTTCAAATACCAAGTTTCTTTACGGAGTGCAATGTAAATATTTACATTTGGTCTCTGTTTTTCGTTTCTTGAAATTACAACCGGACTATGTTTTACTAATTTGATTATTGTAGGATGTCTTGAACAATAATTTTGGATTGAACAAAAAAAGGCGTTTCTTGTCAAATTTAAACCGATTAGTATACATTGGGAATCTGCTTCATTGGCATTCACTCTCCGGATAAATACGGCAATTTTATTCTAATATTCCTGGCTTACAGTTGGAGCTTTGATATTAGAGTCTTGGGTCTTAAACACAATCTTTACATATTTGAAGATTGAAATTCTCGTTGGGGGTGCATAATTCAAAATATATTTGTATGGAAAATTCATATTTTTGTCTTGTAGGCAATTAATAACAAAATGCGGCCAATTCCCTACTGCTATTGGTTACATTTGCGGATAAAAAAATATTTAAAAAATCCATGCAGAATTTATGCAAAATTGACATAAAATATGGCAAAAAGGAGCCTTGAACTCTTATTATTTTTATAACTCCATTTAAACCCCATTTTCGAACACCGATTCGCCAAAGGGATATCGTAACACTGATCTTTACCTGCATGTATTACAAAAAACGAAGCTGTTTACGACGGATGATTAAATCGCAATATTGAAACTCAAATAATTTACTTTGCCTTAATTTAAAAACAAACAAGTCTTCTTCTTATATTTGATTGTTAGTCTTTAGCTGTAATATTCATTTTGGGCAATTACAGATTAATTGATATTTTTATATCGCAAATTTTGCGAAAATAACTTAAGCTAAAAAAATTTGGACCCTCGCAGAAAAAAAATATTTAGTATTAGATTCGTATAAAAGTATGAAACAGGTTAATATTTAAAAAAAAAAACTAAGAAAGGGAGTATTTATGATATAAAGTGAAGAAGAGTTTTCCAAGTTATTTGCTAAAATCTTTGAAACTACAACCACTTTCTATTTTGACGTCAAAGTAGAAAAATGATATTTTTTTAATTTATTTGCTGCCCCATGGCTATATGTAGAAAAGGACCTACAAAGGAGAATAAACAAATTTCATATGATAAGTTCATGAAGTAATAATTGATGACAAAGTGATGAATTTAGTGATTAATACCGTGTAATTAGTTACCGCTGCATTCCAAAAATGATGAATTTTGAACGCGTCCAATATGTATCAATCATTTTGATGTATTTCTTATTGATACGTATTTACTATTCAATACACACTGACACATAAACTGTCAAATATTGTGTATTCATGTTAATTTGAGATGGTTAATCCTTTATAATGTTTTGAATGAAACTACATTTATCGCGGAAATGATCATGACTTGAAGTCAAGAAAAATACGGTCTTGGTGTGATTAAAAGATGCAATTTGAGTAACTCTAAGATCTTTCTCTCATTCATAAAGGAAGATAAATCACATTTCAAAATAAGACCTCGTTTTTATTCAACTATCAGACAATTGAGCTAATGGCGATAACTGCAAGTATTTTAGTTCGATTCATTTAAGTTTCATATTTGTCGGCTAATGGGATTTTAATGATTGCTACTTTGGCCATTGCGGAATTATATATAGTACTTCCGACCCGAATCTTTCATTAAGATACAGCTCGATTTAAAAAAAATGACGATTAACTGATCCAAATGCTTATATGTGGATCATTTTACAGTGTCTTCGGTATTTTGTTATTTACTTTGTTTAATTAATTGCAGTTCGGAAAAAAATGTGGAAAAAAAAATTGGCCTTCGGATGTTATAATGGCCCTCGCCGTTGCCTCGTGCCATTAGAGCTATCTTCAGGCCATTATTACAGACCTCGAACACATAACAGGGCCATTATGAAAATTACCCATTTATAAATACTATAGTAATTTCCAGAATATCTGGTATTATTAGTGCAAACGAAAACGTTACCTCGGTCTTTTGACCAACACTGTAGGTCATTGTGAATTTTTACTTTTGTTAGTGTTCATTCAATACATTTATTTCTCCTTCGATATTCTACTGCCGTTGTTTTATTAATTATGTTGCATTGTTACCAAATATCAATACATGGGAATAGATGGTCTTGTTATCATAATATTAATAGCCTTTCCCGCGCTCTTTTATGAACAAGTTTTAAAAAAAATGTAAATATTAAAGTTACAAAGCCTTTTGAAAATTCATACATCAAAGCTGCATAATAAACGATATTTTTTTTTTCTAGGAGTAACCTCTTCATCAGCAGCATTATAATAAAATAAAATGAAGAGCCAGATGACAACAGATCTTTCCCTCTAAAGCTTAATTGTAGTCCTCTACCGTATTTGATATGTTCAACATGGCGGGTGTCTTATAAGAAGCAGGAGATGCCAACTCTACCGGTGCACCTGATCTCACCCATGGTTTTTTATTTGGTCCGTGTTGTTCATCTTTGCGTGTGTGTGTGTCTTCATTTTTCTTTTCTGTTGTGTCTCTTTTTTTTCTTTTTTGTTTTTGATGTTGCCATTGTCCTTGGATTGTTCGTTTTGGATTGACCCTTCGGTTCTCACTTACTTTGTCTGATGGAAGTACTCATTCTATATTTATGTATCAAGTGCATCTATAGAGCGTAATACTCGGAATGAAGCCTCGGTATTTTAAGGTGTCTAAAATTTGATTAAAACTGTGAATTCTATTGAGTGGCGGACAAGTCTGCCTATATTTGACCGGTGAATACTCTCGGATAACCACGTTGCATCATAATTTAAATGCTATACTCGTGTTTCAAGGAGTAACCCTTATCAGTAGCAATGGAAGCCAAAATCCATATTTAGTCTAAAAAAGTACTCATTATAAAAAATTTTGATATTGCAATACACGGAATGAAGCCTCGTTATTTTTATTGGGTTTTAAATTGATAAAAACAGTAAATTTCTGTAAAATGCAATATAACGCTTACTTAATTATACTTAGTCCCCAGATCTAATGCATCATCAGTTAATTTCATGATTCGTAACAATAAATGCCATATTTTGTACTATCATGTGATTCTGTTTTTGAAGGCCCTGATCCCAGTTGTACAGAATGTTATCTCCTCTGATATTAGACTTTTTGTTGATTTAGTTCATGACCAAATTCACGCACATATGATTTCACTAAAATAAAAGTTAAAGTTGAAATTAATCTAGTTAATATAGTTATTAATGTTAATTTTTAAAAGATATGTAAAAATATATATGTATATGTTCTTACGATTTCTTGTTTAATCCATTTCAATGCTGTTGTCAAATCATTTTCTCTAGAAATCAAATCATTCTCATTTGAAATGGGTCCATTTGTAATTTCATTGTTATCACAGTTTTTCCGTAATTTATTAGCATATCTATCTGGTAAATGAACAATTTTATCTTCCTTCACAATTTCAAAGTTTTCTCTCAAACACGGTGGAATTTCTAATCTATGAAAGTCATCTTCCTCGTCGTCTTCTGTTGTAATGCTTATTTCAATGTCACATTTCATGTTGTTTTCACTTTGAAACTGCATTAACTATACATTTGTTTTTTCTCAGAAAATTGTATAGGTCTCTGAACCGCACATTTGGACGAAAAACGCAGATAAACCAGGAACTAAAATAAAGGTCTATAAGATGTCGATTTCGTTATCTCATCGTGTATATTGTAAATTTCATTTTAGTGTCAATTTTTAAACTTCGGCAACACAAATTACACGTAGTATTTACACCTTAAGTTAAAAGAACTATTCATTATAAAAACTCGGATAATTTGAAGGAGCTAAGCTATCATCTTTTAAATGTCTTGACTTCGTTCACACGGAACGTCTATCGGGACACGGTCACCTTTTTGAATCGAGAACTTCTGATAAATATCACATGACATTAAAATAATGGTAAATAAATACTTTTACAGCAAATCAAATTTTACCTAATGGGACTATATTTCATGAGATTGCAAAGTAGCGTCACGTTATGTTAAAAGGTGTTTTATATACTACCTTTTGATCAGTCAATGTTTGTTTTACCTACATAATGTTGAATAATCAGCAGGTATTGACATTGTTGTTATTTATATGTTGTAATTATTGTGTACATACCTTAAAAGGTTAATTCAATTAAATCTACATGCAATTTACAAATTTGACAACTATATACGAAATTGACACCCATGTTAGCTATTGTTGAAGTAAATGGGATGAAATTTCTCACCAAGGTGTATTTAATTATTTGCCACTCCAACTTTAATGACTTAATTGTATATCCACAAAAAAAGAAAACAATTTATCGAGATAAAACAGGTATAGTATATAACAAGTATATAACCAGGAACTACAATTATTATCAACATGATGATTATTGTATATTTCCCCGATACAATCAAATTGTTTTTAAGGGAAGTGGAATCCCATTTGCGTGCTATTTTTTCGAAGTCAAAGTAGAGTTCGCTATTCCCATTTTTTGCTTATGATACCTTCGCCTGGTTCTTTTGTGGTGTTTTGGAAGAAAAACGATGCTGGCATTTGGCTGTCTACTTAGTCTGCTCTGAATTCCACAAAAAGTTTTGTCTGGTGCTATTTTTTGATAACATGCTTTGTCAAAGAGAATTAAATGTCATTTTGATTACAAGCTTAGGTATTCAATTGTTTTTATTCAATGATTTTTTTCATTTTTTAACTGGGCTAAAGTTCATAACTACATCCTGTTAGGAAATTCTAAGTCATAAACAAAGAAATGACATTGCATGTATTATTAATACAGATATAACAAATATAGATCTAAACATAGGGTACATGTAATTGCGAAAGACGTCTAACGTCTAACTACAAATTACAGGATTAAAAATATCTTTCTTCTATTCTCAGTTTGTTTGCTTACCTCACAAATTCTTAAATTGCCAATATTGCTTCATATATTACTGTAAGAGATAATCATTTTGCAGCAAAACTGAGCCATGCCACATGTGTTTAATTTCAAGCAAATTATGAATTATCTGCACCAATTTTTAGTGTGATCTACACACTTTTGTTACTGTTATATGCATGGTGTTGATGCATGTACGTTATATTCAGTTTTTAGTACAATGTAGTTATTGTGAAATTTTCGTCTGTAAAAAAGTGCATGTATAATTTATCAAGATAGAAATAACTTTATCTGTCATATTCTTTTTAATATTTTTATTGTTAAAAAATTATGTTATTATCATATTACAACATTGCATCCGGCATTTATTGCGTCGTATAACGACTGTCATGATAATATGCTATTTATTTCTCATCTTTCATCATTGCTATCGTATAAATCGTTTTCAAAAGCACTGAATGTAGTTTGTACTCTTGAGTAGAGTTCAAGCACGTCAATTTCTTTGTTGTTGTTTGGCGTAATTCAAGGATGTGGTTTATATCAAAATATCGAAGTTACTGTAAAATGGCCATTCTCAAAAGTTTCTTATATTTACAAAGAATACTGGACTGTGCTATTGTCTTTTTAATGTGCGTTAAATATTTAGTGCACCGACTAATGTTTACTTAAATGTGGTTTAAAACAAAACAAAAAAAAATAGATACTGCAGTTGATTTGAGTTGTGAAGATTTTCACTTTTTATGTATTATTCAGTGAAGACTCAAATCAAATATTGCGAAGACATAACACGTATTCCCGCGAAATACTTCATGACAATTATCAAGTCAGCGTATGAAAAGTTGATATACAGCATCAATTCAATTAAGAATTTTTTTTTCGTGTCAATGTTTTGACAAAGATATTACTAAAACGTTTGTATTTTCTTGAAAAAGCAAAATTTGCAAGTTTAATCCAAAGAAATAAAAAAATACTTTGACCGGAAGTCAATAGAGAAAGCCATATGTTATTGGTGTTAAACTAAAAATTTACGATACCATTTTGTTTGTTTCCCCTAAATTGGAAAACTTGTTTCTTGCCAGTCAAATGAAGAAAACACTGGAATTTCTTTCGGGTAATAATGTGTTGTTATGCCATCAGTTCAACGAGTTTTTCCAATATCTTCTTGTTGCATAGAACTTAATTCTTCTGTTTCCAAGGGTTTAAGTTTCCAAGAAAAAATGATTATTACGCTCTTTGCTCTTCACTGGGAACGACTATTTTCCCCCTTTGAGCCATAATATGTCATTTATTTCTCGTCTTTCATCATTGCTATCTTATAAATCAGTTTAAAGGCACTGAATGTAGTATTGTCTTTNTATGGTGGCATAGTTCTGCCCCCTACTTGTCAGATAATTAAGTAGACTTGTCAGATATTTATGTCAACATGTCAAATACTTATGTTGACTTGTCAGATAATTATGTTCACTTGTCAGATAAAAAATTATTTTATTATGTGGTCTATTGACCAGCTAATGCCAATGTCTGCCATCCAAAAGTCAACATAAATATCTAACAAGACTACATAATTATCTGACAAGTCGATATGATTATCTAGCAAGTCGACATAATTATGTTACAAGTCGACTTAATTACTTGCTAGATAATTATGTCAACATTCTCAGGTTATTATGTGGACTTTTCAGATATTTATGTCGACTTGTCAGATATTTATGTCGACTTGTCAGATAATTATGTAGTCTTGTCAGATATTTATGTAGTCTTGTCAGATATTTATGTTGACTTTTGGATGGCAGACATTGGCGTTAATGGTCGATAGACCACATAATATGAACATTTATTTATCTGACAAGTGTACATAATTATCTGACAAGTCAACATAAATATCTGACATGTTGACATAAATAACTGACAAGTCTGCTTAATTATCTGACAAGTAGGGGGCAGAACTATGCCACCATATCTTTTTAATGTGCGTTAAAATATTTAGTGCACCGACTAATGTTTACTTAAATGTGGTTTAAAACAAAACAAAAAAATAGATACTGCAGTTGATTTGAGTTGTGAAGATTTTCACTTTTTATGTATTATTCAGTAAAGACTCAAATCAAATATTGCGAAGACATAACACGTATTCCCGCGAAATACTTCATGACAATTATCAAGTCAGCCTATGAAAAGTTGATATACAGCATCAATTCAATTAAGAATTTTTTTTCCTGTCAATGTTTTGACAAAGATATTACTTAAATGTTTGTATATTGGCAATTTCAGTTTCTTGAAAAAGCAAAATTTGCAAGTTTAATCCAAAGAAACAAAAAAATACTTTGGCCGGAAGTCAATAGAATAAGCCATATTTTATTGGTGTTAAACTAAAAATTTACGATACCATTTTCTTTGGTCAGAATTTCCCCTAAATTGGAAAACTTGTTTCTTGCCAGTCAAATGAAGAAAACACTGGAATTTCTTTCGGGTAATAATGTGTTGTTATGCCATCAGTTCAACGAGTATTTTCCAATATCTTCTTGTGGCATAGAACTTAATTCTTCTGTTTCCAAGGGTTTAAGTTTCCAAGAAAAATTGATAGTTTTATTACGCTCTTTGCTTTTCATTGGGAACGACTATTTTCCCACTTTTAGCCATAATATGCTATTTATTTCTCGTCTTTCATCATTGCTATCTTATAAATCAGTTTAAAGGCACTGATTGTAGTTTGTACTCTGAGTTGAGTTCAAGCATTATAATATTCGGAACGTTTACGTAATTTCCATGAAAAAGTTTTAGGGTTGATTGGTGCATTGTTCGTACAAGAGTGACTAGCACATCATTCCACCTCCGATAATTGTAAACATAGAAATTTCAGTTCTATGAATGTTTTCAACTAAGCATATTTCTTCAATAAAGCAAGGTTCAAACACCATTGAAGTCGTGTCATTCTGCTTGCAAGAAATAGTGACAATAACACTGTCTGTATTTTAAGTCCTGGTACCTTTAAGGTTGCTCTAAGGCCAAACCAATCTAATTCTGTGTTTGGCGTCAACTTAATTTTCGAAAGATAGAAGGGTATGCGGGAAACAAACCAATAACAAAACACAAAACAAGAAAATAATCTTTAAAAAAAACACCATTCGATGTGACCAAAGATCATAAGAAGTCGGTTTTCAGAATTAAGATGAAAGGCAATGATGATATTCCGTCATTATTGCCAAGTATTCCCAATTTAACTTTTTTCAGTCCTTTTCAACAGTTTTCTATAAGAAAATAAACTTGTTGTTAGATGAATTAACCATTGAACTCCTATTTTCATCACAAAAAATGAATAAAAAATATCTCTTGTTTGTTTTATTTTTTAAAATCACACATTTTTAATGCGCGCGCCGACATAGAAATAACTTGTCTTGGCCTAACTTTAGACTGTACATTTGGCCAAGACAAGTTATTTCTATGTTTGGCGTCAGCGCGCGCATTGAAAATGTGTAATTTTATAACAAAACAAACAAGGGATGTTTTTTTTTTGCGATTAAAATGGTATTTTAATCGTCGTTTTAGAAGACCACACATATAAATGACTTTCATAAAAAATGTTTCAAAGTACTGACATAGACTGAAATGGGCCTAAAATTACCAATAATGAAAATATATATATATTCAATGGCTTCAATTGAACTCTTAAAACTAAAACTGACTTTTAATGAACATTGGTCACATCAAAGTGTTTGTTTTTTGTTTTGCTTTTGTTTGTTTGCCTCATACCCTCCTACATTTCAAAAATAAAGTTGACGCCAAACAGAGAATTAAATTGGTTTGGCCTTGTTGATAAATCTTGGTTTCTTTATTTTGTTTAGGGGAAAGACCATGACAACGTCAGTATGTCTTTTTTTTCTGGTTTCCTAGGAATGAATGGAAGTCCAGATTTTTATCAAAAATAACCGATAAAGTAACACTTTGACTGAACAATGAATGTAGAAAAAATATCTAAACAATATAAATCCTTGAAAATAGATATAAAATCGGAAGAAAAATCTTTTTTGAAATATCTGCTATATGATGTTCGATTTTACCTATTTGTTTATTGTCTGTACTATAAATATGCGTACATATAAAGTTATTTTTCACAAGAAATATCTCGCTACAATACAGCAGAAATACTGCTGCTTATTTTAGCGTAAAACAACCAAGAGGATACATATGAAGGGGGAATGTTAAAACTGAGTATTGTTATCATAAAGGCAACAACATTTGAATAAAATAAACCTCACATAAACAGAAATAATATTTGCTAGTCCTTTACAAAGGAAAATCACTGAGCCTCAGCAAATGATATGTCCTAAAATTTTAACTCCATTTTGTGGGCCGCAGCAATCAATAAAGATGTGTTTTCCTCACTGTTTACTCTTTGGATTTCAAATAATGTAAACAGCGTTATAATTGACTGTCTTCATAGCAATTGCGTGGTTGATATCAATATTAAAATGTATCAACTTCGAAACCCTGAATTGGTTTTCAGGGGCTCCGGCTACAGAACTGCCGGGCAAATCCCCTAGCTATGCGGAATGCGGAAAGCCTGACCGCGAACCAAGTTGAGAAACGCCACGCCCCAAGCAGTATAATGACTCCTTGAGGAAAGTCACTGCCCCTACCCATTTCTCCCCTTTTGCAGTGGCAATCAAAACTCGTTGCCCTGGCAATCCCTTCCACCTTTATTTCTTTGTTCTTTTATTTATTTTTTTAATTGATTCCAATAAGGGTAATAAAAAAAATAGGAAATGGTGAATAAAAGGATATGGAGTAAATGCACATGAGACAAAGTCTCTACAAATACATGGTAAAAACAAGCAAAGGAACAACGCTTTTATTGTTGTTCTTCATCTTAAGTCACCATGAGGCCTTCAACAATGAGCTTTGCTCATACCTCAT
>MJUU01033937.1:30235-64055 GCA_002080025.1 Modiolus philippinarum | reverse complement strand
ATCACTGTCATCCTTTGCCCGACAAAAGCACTAGTGTCTTAAGCTAGTGGACAACTACAACATATAGACAAACACAGGACACTCATCAAGTCGAATGTAAGAAAACTTGGCGTTATAAAATAGTGAGATGTGGGCACTTAAAACATAGTTGTTAAGAGCCAAAATTAACGGGACAGAAAGACAAGCAACAGGCATTACAAAGAAATGGCGGCTAAATCGGTTTTATGGGGGACAAATACTATACCCTTCCACTACGGTAGTGTCCGGTAGCAACTCAACGGAATTGCAATTTGTCAAATAAGAGTTTTATGGATATAACCAAGATAAAAAGGTCAGGATTTGTAACACCTTTAAAAAAATATGTCAACTTTAATTTTGCTGGTATTAATAAATTTGAAATCTCACTTTTCAAGATGGATGTTTTTTGATGCGTGTAGGTTATGTTCACCTTGTCTTCATCATTGTGAAATTTAAGACTACAAAAAAGTAGTGGTTGTACTTTATCTATTTCATAAATCATTTAAATGTAATGCATAATGTTTTTATTTCATTATTTTATTGTTAAAAAATGATGTTCATATCGCATTACAACGTTGAATCTGGTATCTATTGCAGCTCATAATAATTACCGACAGGCTTATATCCCTCTCATCTTTCCCCATTGCTATCTTTTTAATCAATTCTAAAAATTGACTTGCAGGGTCACATCGGATATGTCAGAAGAATAGAGCTTAGATCATATCGTTGTTTACGTTTGTCATTGTCTCATTTCTAATTTATGTCTTTCCTGTTTAGTTCCCTGGCAGATTATGACATGTAATCATAATTTTCAGCCATTGTAGATGTTTCCTGTTGTCCCGGCCTGTTGTTCCTTTTATTTCTTTAGAGAAGGAAGCTCTTATGTGCTTGAAGGAGTAAATAGACGCCCCCGAAACAGTTAAGTGTTACAAATACCGCTTTCCTGACCAACTGAATGAAAACTGCAGATACTTCTCCAAATAGCAAAAAACTATTTATTGATTTGTACATTTCTATAACATGCTCTTTAAAAATGGGTTCGTTATAAGGGCTCTATCTACAGAACTGAACGAGAGAGTCCCAAGGTGTTGGACATAGGTGAATACAATGTCTATGCGGGGAAGCCAGGTAACGATATGGAAAGCATGGCCACGAAACATTGTATACAGCCTCCCGGGCTCAATATAGTATGAAGACTACTTTCTCTACAAAAAAAAGACTCACTTGGGTTGACTAGAAGGCACAATTACCTACCCCTGTCAATTTCTCCCTTTCTCTAGTTGAAGTCATTTCCCTGTATGAAGTTACGCAAAATCTGAAAAACAAGCAAATAAAAAATGACAATGTGCGTACACCCTGCCTGACATATACCCTGTTTTTGCTACTAAACTCGCTATACATTCTAGTATCTACGTGTTATATTGCTTCTTGATCAGATCCTACATCAGTTTTACTTATGTAAATTTCAAATAATAACACAGGCATCATTCCGTTTATCGAGAAAAATGAACGTGAAGGACTAGGTAATGACAGTCAAGTATCGTGATGGATCAGGCAACGGTTCGTGAAGGACTTTCTATGGAGGAAAACATTGAAGGTCAATTATTTTTTCATTATATTCTATTTATAAGGATAAATTTAAAATTTCAATATGTCTGCCAAAATGGTTCCACAATACTTATCAATCCATTTTAAATTCATGGTTGGAGAATGCATAGTTTTCTCAAAAACGTCAAAGACAGACTCCCCATACACATTTTCTACGTAAAGAGATGGTCACAAAAAGTGTTATTTCGTTTATTTTATTCACAAAATTTTTCAAGATGTTGATAAACTTTGATAACCAATGAACTCATTTATGCAAAAAAATAATTCTATATACAATATATCAGCAATGAAAACATAAAAACTGATATTTTCTACCCGTGAAGGATCAGGCAACGAACAATTGAGCTCATGAAGGATGCTCGTGGAGGACTAAACCTTTAAAGAAACTTGATTGTAAATTGATTGATTTATTAGTTAGAGTTAACTCCAGTGAGCAATATTTCAGCTATATCAGAACGAATACAATTTATCAATTTAAAAATATTAGTAAAAGAAGACAGAACAAAGATGGAAGGGATAACCAGGACAATGAGTTTTTATTGCCACTGGAAAAGATATGAAATGGGTAGGGACAGGAAATTTAGACAAAGTGACCCTACTCTCTTTAGAAAAATATATATCTTTATTTAGAAATGCACATTTTAACCCGTAAGGGTTGAAAGCATATATAGACATATAAATTAAACAAATACAATCTGTCAAAAATATTGTCTGTGGTGAACTATGCAATTATTTTTCCACTTTCCTCACTATAAGCGACTTTTTAATAAATGTAGCAACATATTGCAAGTGAACCGATAAGAATGATGATGAATGAAAGGATATGGAGTAAATGTACATGAGATAAAGTCTCTAAAAATACATGGTTAAAACAAGCAAAGGAACAATGCTTTTATTGTTGTTCTTCATCTTGAAGTCACCAGTCACCATTAGGCCTTCAACATTGAGCTTTGCTCATACCTCATAGTAAGTTCAAGACTGCCCCTAACACCGGTTTGAGCGGAATTTTTTGCCAATTGTCGAACAACGCTACATCCATGTCTTTCTTGGTCATGGATGCGGGGTTGTCAACAAACATTAATTAAACTGGCAAAGTGCTCTTACAGCCGTCACTTTCATCCGTTTCCCGACAAAAGCACTAGTGTCTTAAGCTAGTGGACAATTACAACATATAGACAAACACAGGGCACTCATTAAGTCGTCGATTGTAAGAAAACTTGGCATTATAAAATAGTGCAATGTGGGCATTTTTAACAGGTGGTAAGTATTTCATTTCGAAATTTCAAAAATAGATGCCAAAATTTGAAAGTATAATAGTATATCCATATGAGAAATTCCCTCATGAACAAGTACACCATAATTGAAAAATATAGAGAGCATACATCTCTCGCACGGGGAACCTTTTTACGGACTCCATACGGCAGGAGAGACAAACTCCTGTCGTAAATGATGATGAATGAAAGGATATGGAGTAAATGTACATGAGACAAAGTCTCTACAAATACATGGTAAAACAAGCAAAGGAACAACGCTTTTATTGTTGTTCTTCATCTTGAAGTCACAATGAGGCCTTCATCATTGGGCTTTGCTCATACTTCATAGTAAGTTGAAGACGGCCACAAGCACCGATTTTAGCGGAATTCTTTGCAAATTGTCGAACAACGCTACATCTATGTCTCTCCTGGTCATGGATGCGGGGTTGTCAACAAACATTAATTAAACTGGCAAAGAAGTCTTTATAATGCATGGAGCGTGGGGTGTCTTTTTTCAGTTTGACTAAAATGGTTCGCGGCAAGGCTTCCCGTATTATGACATGCCTTACCTGCATAGACAGGGCATTCTCCTATCCACCAACTGGATACGCGCCCGGCAGCTCTGTAGCCGGAGTCCCTGAAAACCGACCCAGATGCCGGGAGATTTGTAAATTAATATAAGACTGTTAAGTATATTAATTAAACCTCATCAAATGCAAATTAGACATCCACATATAACTCATGACATAAGTAATAACGTAAAATTTGAAGTGCATTGAAAGGCTTCTACCGTAAATAGTAAAACACTCAGTCACTGTCTGGTTAAACATGAATAAAGTCAATCTAAATTTTAGCAAAATATGCTAATAAGGATCATTTAATATTTTTAGAGAGCATTATAAACTACAATAAAGCGGCATTTTGTAGCTGATTTTTCGAAACTATATTGATTTATCTTGATCAAAAAGTTTTAAAACGTATTTAATATTGCATACGTTATCCAAAGTATCTGTTAGACATTTTATTACTTAAACTGTTATAAAAAGAACGTGTCTCCTAAGATACAGATGCCCAATCCATCATCTTGCAAATGGAATTAAACACAATTTTTGCTGCATTTTTTGTCATTGTCATGGTGAATGAGTGTACAAATTTTCATGAAGTCCCACTAACCGTCTCCGAGAAATCAGCTTAAACGCAAAGGCGAACCTGCAGTTTGACGGACGGATGCATAAACGAAAGAACGAATCAGATTGACTCCCATTAAAGATGTAAATTATTTTGATTTGTGTTGTTTTACAGATTAATGTCTTAATTTTATTTTGAATGATAATTTACAACATGTAGAAGTAAAGTAATTTAAAAACTTCAAATATGAAAAAGAAAGCAAATGGGGTAAATGTCAAGGAGACAACATCCCATATCCAGGTTAAAACGACCCAAAACAAAGCATCTAGGGGTCACCGTACGGTCTTAAACACAGTGCTTGTTTTTCCTACATTTTGCTTGCATAAATGATCTTCATACCGTCGGAAAACCGTTTCAAATGATAGATAGGGATCGAAATAAGTTTTTGGTACAGGCATTTCAAAATAAATGGTGGGTTAAACCGGTTTTATGGCTAGCCAAACCTCCCCTTCCATTGCAGTAGTGTCCGGTAGCAACTCAACAGCAATTGCCATTTAAAGGTCGTAGACAGTTAAAAGAAATGATCATCCAAGTATTGAGTAAACAAAGAATCTTGAATCAGATTTTGGACCGAAACTTCAAATTTTCCAACAAGGGACTGATATCTATTGAATTTTTAATGATCGTATGAAGCGGATTTTTTAAGCCTAGATTAATAAGGCGGTCAAGGCGATAACTGTGTCTACTAATAAAGTCCCCTATAATTTGTGCTAGCTCTCGCATAATTGTAGTATTTTTATGCTGTACATTTGATTACATGTTGTAAATATAACATGTATAATAATCGTACTTTATAAAATATTTTCCTTCTTGTCTGGCATCATTTACAGCGGAATTAATACATGAGATGATTATATGTGCACAACATATTGGACACCCCATACTATTATATCTTATTTTTTTTTAGATCATCGGAGAACTTCAGGGTTATATACTTGAATCAGCAGATCAAAAATCAAATTGTCATTAACTCGGTCAAGTCGATCCTTCACGAACCAAAATTTACGTTGCCCGATCCTTCACGTGCAAGAAAAGAGCATTTTGGTCAAAACGATCCAAGCAAAACTATATAATAGAGATATGACACCATCCTAAAGCTTCTTCTGACAAAATGTGTTCGCATCTATGGGAATATCATAACAAATAATGAGAAAAAGATAAGTATCGTATCAAAATATGACCAAATTTTGGTAAATGTCAATGAAAATTGCATAGGGTAAGGTGCTGTCTTTTTCGTTTTTCAGAATACTGCAAGATATATTCGTAATTCCTTTCATACCAAAATAGCCATTGATGACTTCCATTTTGACAGACAGTTTTAGTTTTTTAGATTTCATTTTTGCTTTTTAATTATTGTCTATTAAAGTTTAAAAATGACTAAAAATCACTGATTTAGTCCTTCACGAAACGTTGCCTGATCCATCACGCATCTGATGTAATACTTGACCGCCATTACCTAGTCCTTCACGTGCATTTACTCGATAAACGGTTTGATGCCCGTGAATAAGTTCCGTAGAAGTTAAAGTTTAGGAATGCTATTTCCGAACGAGGTTAAACCTAAGTTCCCTTTATGATATCCTCTTTCCTTATATTACATAATGGTATAAAGTTTCATAAACTATTAGATGATTTAAGACTATTTTAGCTGACTTGACATAAGATGGTAGTATCGAGACAAAATTTTCTAATTAACTTGCAAATATAGATCCATTAGAGGAAACTAGTAGATATCGTTAATATAAAATACCTTAAAGGGGACAACGAAGATGTTAATTTAATATTGACCTTTTTAAATCAGATATCCGTGTATGATGTCGCCCAATATGTTTTCATTGTGTTTATAGGTATTTCGTGGTCTCGTTAAAATTGCTTCCACAGTTATTATCATCTAATTCTGTGTTACAGCTAGAATCCAAACAACTATCTTTTATATGTTAATTTAGACAGTAACATTTCATATTACGCACTAAACTTTAATTAAACCTTCGGTATATACTACTGCTGGTGAACTTATGGTACGTGATGGTTTAACTCAGACCAATAGACATATTTGATACCAGTGTAAAAATAACAATAACATTTTTGTATTAAACAAATAAAATGTTTGGTTATTGAAACGTAGACTCTGTGAATATTGTACTTTCGAGATTATTGGCGACATTTGAATTCACTCTACAACCTCTTTGGTTATGTTCTGATTTTTAACTGTGATTCCCTGCCTTTAATACTTGAAGTATTTGCTCATCCATCCTATAAAAATGGGGATTCCATTCTATATTTTTGCAATTTGGGTCAATATTTTCGTAAATTGAATTTCCCAAATGATTGGAGTTGCGACCATCCAGACCCACTCTGGATCCGCATATCTTAGGTAAAATCGCCTGGATCCGCCTATCTTATGTAAAATCGTGTATTTGGTAATAAAATATTGCATCATACTTTCGTAAAATATTTAATACAGGAGTTTGTCTTTTATTGCAGTGTGGAGTTGGTAAAATAATTCCCCGTGGTAGAGATGTATGCTCTTGATTTTTCTTAGATATGGTGTACTATACTTGTGCATGAGATAATACCTCATGTGTACACTTTGTTCAATTACTGTTATCTAAATTTATGTAAGTTCTAAAACCTAAGGATTAACCACCTCCATCGTAGTTTTGTCCTTAGCTATATTTGATATGAGTGATTATTCGGATTTACATGTATACGTGAAATTTTGTAGGTAGAGGTGTAATAATGAGTCAGTCATAGTACACTGCAAAGCCCATATCTTAAGACTTGTGCATGAACTGTCTTGACTTGGCTTAATGATGCTTTACTTATATAAACAAAGTCAATTGTTGGTTAAAAGGCTGTTTTAAAGTCAACGGAAATAAAGGTTACCAGCACTAATTGATGAGCGAGTTATTTTCAACGTTGAGTCTCAAAAATTACGATTCCAGTATGAGGTTACTTACTATGAGGTATTAGCAAATCTCATTGTTGAAGGCCTCACGGTGACTTCAAGATGAAGAACAACAAAAAAGTGTTGTTCCTTTGCTTGATTCTACCATGTATTTGTACAGACTTTGTCATGTACATTTACTCCATATCCCGGCTTTACATTTATATCATATTTGTGATTTGTTCTCTATCAGTTTTCAACATCTTTGAAATTATGGTCTTCCAAACGTTTAGATTTTATCTGCACTGAAGAGACATAGTTTATTGTTATGTAAATCTACAAAACAAGAAAATACAAAATGATATAGGCCAGACGGAACGAATTTGTAAGTATTACCTGCCTGACATATACCCTGCTTTTGCAATAATCGAGTATCTACTTGTTATATTGCTTCTTGATCAGATCTTGTATCAGTTTACTTATGATCACTTATGTAATTTCCAATAAATATTTCAATAAAGTCCGTAAAATAATTGAGTTAAGATATGCTATTTCCGAACGAGGTTAAATCTCATTTTCATTCTTTCATTCTGTTCTTTCGTTTAACTTTATGCAACTTTAAATAAACTGTATAAATACTCATTAACTATAAGTTGTTTTAAGACAATTTTAGATGAGTTTACATGAGATGATAGTACTGACACAAGATTTTCTAATTAACTTACAAAGTCGATCAATTATTAGAGGAAAGTAGTAGATATTTTGATATAAAATACTTTCTAGGGGACAACAAAGATGTCATTTTGATATTGACCCTTATAAATCAGATATTCATCAATCTATGTCGACCAATATGTTTTCATTGTGTTTATAGTAATTTCGTGGTCTCATTAAAATTGCTTATACAGTTCATATACACGTCTCTGCGTTACAGATAGAATTTTTAGATGTTATTTTTGCCAAGACCATATCAGATGAAACATTTTATGACGCACCAAACTTTATTAAAGCTTGGGTAGATACTACTGCTGGTGAACTTATGGTATGGGATGTTTACTCAGACCAGCGGGTATATTTGATTACACTTTAAAAATAAACTTTAATTTTTTTCAATTAAACAGATAAAATAACAGTTGAAAAATAAGTGTAACATTTTTTTTAATTAAACAGATAAATTTACAGTATTAAAATAAATGTAACATTTTTTGTTATAGTTAAAGTATGTTTCAAAAATACTTTTAACTAACTTAAAGACCGTGCAATTTATTTAATATACAGATTTTTATATGTGAAAAAATGAATACTGACATCCCGCCATCAAAATAAAATCTTCTACTCATGTATATTCATCAGTTTATGGAGGCTATATCCATCAAATAGTTAATAAATGTATTTTTTGTTCTACATGCGGAAAAGTTGTCTGTCTTGTGTCAATTATTTGTTTACTTATATAAATTCCGATTAGATTGTATTTAAAAAATTACCCGAGTTATCGATCTGTTGTCACTTTAAATATATTTTCTTACATCTGTTCATTAACTTGCGATGGTAGTCGCGACAGTTTATGAAGGTCGTTTGATCACCCTGATATTACAGAAAGGTAGTGTAGGTTCGATCCTTGGACCGGGGAAATTTTTCCCACATGAAACTTAAACTTCATCTAATATTTATCTGAAACATAACAGAAGGTCAAAGTTAGCATATATGTACATTGTAAATGAATAGGCATAAAAATTAATGAGGTAAATAATTCGGGGTAAGTAAATAATTTGAGGTAACTTATCAGTTAAAGTGCTTCGAAATCGAGAGAATCAATGGAAAGACAAAAGAAAGATGGAATAGTACAAGGCATTTACAAGAATTAAAGTGTCTTGAATAAGAAAAGAAATGCTCATAACAGGTCTTTAATTTTATCAAACAGATAAAATAACAGTTTAAAAATAAGTGTAACATTTTTTTTAATTAAACAGATAAAATAACAGTTTAAAAAGAAATGTAACATTTTTTTTAATTAAACAGATAAAATTACAGTTTAAAAATAAGTATAACATTTTTTTTATTAAACAGATAAAACTACAGTTTAAAAATATGTAACATTTTTTTATTAAACAGATAAAATTACAGTTTAAAAATAAGTGTAACATTTTTTTAATTAAACAAATAAAATTACAGTTTAAAAATAAGTGTAACATTTTTTTAGTTAAACAGATAAAATTACAGTTTAAAAGTAAACCCTTTGTATATCGAAGTTAGGAGACTACTTTTGGTGCCTTTTGCATTCACGTATACTCCACAAACACTTTGGATATGTTGTAACGTTTGGTTCCTTTTGCATTTACTCATACTTCGCAACCTCTTTGGCTGTATTTAAAAAGCAACGGCGTATCCACTATGTGTCCCCAGGTGGTGGCCATAGGTGAATACCCTCTCTATAATTGGGACTCCGGTAATGATATGGAAAGCTTAGCCACGAAATATTATAGACAACCTGCCGTGCTCCATGCAGTATAAAGAATTCTTCTTTATTTCTCGAAAAAAACAAAACAAAATACCGAATTTAGTAACTGCATATGGTCATTTCGGCAACTTGTGTCTCTTCAGTGCAGATAAAATTTAAATATTTGGAAGATCACAATATCAAAGATGTGAGAACACAATAAACAAATATGACCCAAATGGAAAGTCAAAATCAACCAAGGACAGAGCTTTGCAGAATGGAGATACTCCTTAGTTTTCAAGAAAATTTTTAAAAAGTTTCCAAATAAAATCGGATTTCGGGTCAGCACCGAAGTACTGACTATTTGGCTGGTGAATATTTTCGGGGACTAACAGTCCACCAGCAATGGTATCGATCCAGTGGTAACAAAAACAAAATACCGAAGTTACTGTAAATTTAGTTTCTGCATATAGATCAGACGCAATGGGTCGAATGAAACGCACATTTCCTGCCCCTAACCATTTTCCGGTCTCAGGTGGAGTTGTCCCATTTGCCCTTTTTATTTCTTCTTTTAATGATTTTGAATTGAATAGTTTTCTCTTTTGATATAGCCGAAACAGTGCTCACAGAACTTAATGCTAATTAATCATTTAACAATAAAATTCGCCATAGCAGAACTGGCCAACTAAGGTTTTAACATATGCATTGCATAAGACTCGTAATTTTAAAATCTGACTTTTTCTGTTTGAAGTAAAATGTTTACTTTCAACCCCCCTTCTAATATAGAAGGTCCTTTAATTATTTGATATAAAACATTTAATTTTTATTTACTTATTGTTTGACAAGTGCTTTCCACATTAAATACATCCATATTTGGTTTGCCGACATGATTCTTGCTTCCCGTTTTTGAATTTTAAGTAGCATTAGTAGCATCTGGATTTACCATTTAGTGTAGCAGGCAAATGTCTTTGAACCAGCCTGATTTCAAGAGCTGCAAGTGGGGGTCTTTCCCTACGAACCTCAGCAAATATTATGTGATTGAATATCAATTCCCCGTGGTAGAGATGTATGCTCTTTATTTTTCTAGATATGGTGTACAAATTTTTGACAAGGATTGAAGTAAAATGAGGAAATGTTATATTTGATGGATGGTTTGGACTTGCTACATATAATTTATACGCGTTCAGTTTAGCCATTTAAAAAATTGAAGACTTTCTTGTACCATTATAGGTTTTTTTGTTGGTAATTGTAATACTGGATGTATTGATCTGCTTTATCCACTCCTCCCCATATTTGCAGTATAATCAATAAAAGCTGTTGGACAATCAAATTCTTTTCTGGTAAACTGACCATTCAAATTTACCCTACGGCTGACCTGACCTTTACTGTCGTTGTATATAGTGGAAAGTGCATATACATTTTTCTTTGTCTTTCCAACCTGTAGCTGAAAGTGCACCCTTTTGTTTGAAGGACATGTCACCTCTTTTATGCACATTTAAGGGATCTTTACACATCGAGTCTCTGGACAATCCGGTACGACCAGGCCTCAGTGTACCGCATGCTGCAGTTCCATAATTTTCCCAAATATCAATTAGTAATTCAGGTGATGTAAAAAAAAGTTGTCTATATATATGATGATGACCTTGCCCAACCACGTCTGCTCCTTCTACACAATGTTTAACTATTCGTTTTCTTACAATTCTGCCCGGGTAAATATCAAGATATTGAATGTAGCTGCAACACGACTCTCAGCATCCACACTTTGATGCCCCATTTGTGTGGTTTACTAGGGTTGTTTTGTTTATGAGAGACCATTCTTTAAATTTCTCTTCGGGATATATTCATTACCAAACTTGTAATTTAAGTGGTTGACCACTGGTCTTATTTTGTACAGTGGGTCATATTGTGATTCACCAGGTTTTGACTGGGTCAGGCTATCTAAAAAATGTAAATACCTCCTAATTTGTGTGTATCTATCTCTTGTCATTGTTAATGGGAAAAAAGGAGTAGCCATGACAGGGTCAATAGACCAATATGTTTGGTTTTCTGTCAATACCCATCTGATACGTTAGGCCTAAAAATGCTTTAAGTTCAGGCAAAATTGGACGGTGCCATTCCATTTTGTTTTCATTAGGTCTCGCTGAATTTGCAGCTTTGCATATTTGTCAGTTTCATCAATGACTGAAATTAGGAAATTATCATTGAAAAAGAGTCTCCAAAAGTCAATGGGTTCTTTGTCACCCTCCAAAGTATTTCTTGGCCCTGTATGTCCTATAGGTGTACAAATATGGGTAAGACGTTCAAATAAATTAAACCTTGCATGCCATCTATAACCCCATCACCTCTTTGATCAATTTGAGGTATAATCATTCCTAAAAAATCCTCCTCATTATCAGATTCGCTTTCTTCCCCTATTCCTTGAATGTTCAATATTTGTTGGAGCCGCTGCTCTGCCCCAAACGCTTCATGTTGCGCATTTATTGCGTCTATCTCATTTAACCCTTCAAAATCAGTACTTGATTCATCTGAAGACATTTTGTACTGAGAAGCAGATGAAATTTTAAGTTCACGACCTTAATGCACTTGTGCTGAAGCCTAAATGCACTTGTGCTAACACGTAACACTGGGGCCATGTATCGAAAATATATTATTGTCGGATCGATTGAAACTTACCTAGTCAATGCCAATTACCACACTAAAATCGCTTGGATTCAGTAATTTTTCAAACAGAAACTTACCTATTTTTAATCTTTAGAAACATTGAATCATGGAAAGAGATGTTTTAAAGCTAAAACGCCGGTGTATCATGAAGAAATATCTATATTATTCTTTTCCAACTTTCACATCTGCCGCCATTTTTGAAAATCACATTACTTCGAATCACATGTTCCGTTTCCCGATTTAGAAAAGAAAAAAAAACAATATTCTTTTGTGTTTATTTTGAAAATCAACTGGCGGACACATGCCTTTTTTACACTAATACCGATTCAGGGATTAATGAACAGCATTGGACACATGCCCTTTTTCCACTAATACCAATGCAGGGATTAATGAACAGCATTGGACATAGTAAATACGTGTTATATTGACCGAAATACAAACCGCACCCCATGCTTCTTTAATATATTAAAGAAACTCTCGTTGCACATTGTGTATCTTTATAGAATCACTCGGTATGTGTATTGTATATCCTTAATTATTATATAGATAGCGGTGATTTATCGAGTTATCTCAGTTAAATAAATGTCATTTTGTCACCGGTGAAAATGAAGGATTTCTAGTCAACGGATGACGTCTTAATGAAGCGACGTCACAATGTCTCTTCTTGAATGTCGTCGTCAAGTAAACAACTGGCGTATTGACATGAAAAAAATAATCCGCATCTTAAATCTCGGTTTTTTGAGTAGTAAAATCTAGATAATAAAAAGCATAACTAATCGACCATAATGAATATCATAAAAATGTCACTCGTGTCGATCAACGCAGTGGATTAAACTAGTTGCGGAACAAAGTTCCGCAACTCGTTTAATCCTCCAGCGTTGTTCGGCACTCGTAACATTTTTATTGATATTCACAACGGTCAATTAGTTATACTATAAGGATACACGCAGTGCGAAAGGGTTAAGAGATAAATTTGAGTCAGTAAGCAGCTAGGCTTTCAAATTTGCACAACACATATCATTGTGCGATCAAGGTTGATAGATCTAGGAAATCGTGTACAGTACAAACAAAAGTAACAATGACCTACAGTGGTACAAAACGATTTTGACACAATGGCGGCAAATTAGGGCATCATTCTTGAGAATCTCTTTCCTAACTTTTTGCCTTACTGTCATGTAAATTATTAAAGCAAGACTAAGATTTTCCCCCTCCCCATAAATATCAACTGGTTGCTCCCAAAATTGTTTTTTATATAAACTTTGTACAACCACTTAAAAATTTGTTGCGCATTTTCACACGCTTTTTGGTTGATCATGTCATATTATAGGTTAGTGATTAAGAGGTAAATTTGCGATTAGTCAGTAAGCAGATAGGCATTCAAATTTGCACAACAAATGTCATTGCGCTATCAAGGTTGATAGATTTAGGAAATCGTGTACGTTAAAAACACAAAAAGTAACAATGGTCTACAGTGGTACATCACGATTTTGACAAAATAAGGCATCATTCTCGTGGCAAATTATGCGGTTGGATGTAATAATACATGTATGCATAATTTACCTAAGCATAGTTGCCAACTCACATGATATTCACGTTTTACACACGCTTTTTTAACGGTTTACACCCGTAGATTTTGTCACACGGCATTCTTCACGCTTTTCAAAATTAACATGCCATTAAACGCCGTTATTGGCGATATTGCAGTATTGCGATTCTCTGTACTTTTCCAAACTGGTCGTTATTAGCGTTACCTATTTTTGTGATTTTCTGGACTTTTCATGATCGTTCAGTAAATTGCAAAACTTTTCGATACGGGCAAACAGCTGATTTTGAATCGTTTCAATTTCTTGGTTTTTAACGTCAACTATTGACACGATTGCAAAGAGAAAACGATATATTTGTACCTGATCAGTGGGACCAAAACAGAAGTATGAAGTCCGGGTTTAATGGATTAAAGTCTAAAGAAAGTGGCCAGGGAGCCGAGAACTTTTGAATCTTTGTCACACGGCGTGTTCATGCTTTTAAAAATTTAACACACCATTAAACGCTTTTCTTTGTTAATGTTTTTGGTTATTAGCGAAATTGCGGTATTGCGATTCTCTGGACTTTTCCACTCTAGTCATTAATGGTTTTTTTTGGTTGTAAATTATATCTGTGCGATCAAGGATGTATAATTAGATCTAAATAAAAGTCCTTAGCCTGATGTATTTCATAACCCCCCGACAAAACAATTACACTGAAAGTTATTGTGAAAAATTCTTTTGAAGCGAACAGATTTATATGTAAGTACATTTGATTCGAAAATTGTGATATTTAGACACAAAGGGTAAAGTGAAATTGGCCACGAGTTTTTCTAACCAGTTGTGGGACACTTTAGAAAAAATGACGAAAAAACTTGCTAACTGTGCAGACTCAACATAAATAATTTCGTTCATATGTTTGCAGATTTCATTTATAATTTAAAGTAACCTAATTGAGTCGGGTAACATATTTTATTTATATAGTATGGTAAATAAAACAGACATTTTTCTCTTTGATCTTATTGACTGATATTGTCAGTATTTCCATACTGACCTGATACAAGAAAATATCAAGCAATGACCTCACGAATATGACGTTATGATTCTTCTGACATTACCGATAAAACAATAATGGTAGGTTTGAAGGTCTCGATAGAAAATACCACTAGTATCACAGCTCGTTTTATCGGGCTCGCCGTGATACAGTGATATTTTCTGTCTTGACCTTCAAAACAACCATTATTAAGTCTCCCAAACGAAGATGGGAGACTTATTGTTTTTGTTGCGTTTCTTATTAAGTCTCCGAAACGAAGTTGGAAGACTTATTGTTTTTGTTGCGTTTCTTATTAAGTCTCCAAAACGAAGTTGGGAGACTTGTTGTTTTTGTTGCGTTTCTTATTAAGTCTCATGTTCATTTACTCCATATCCTTTCATAAAATATCCCAAACGAAGTTGGAAGTTTTTTTTTTGTTTTTGTTGCGTTTCTAATTAAGTCTCCAAAACGAAGTTGGGAGACTTGTTGTTTTTGTTGCGTTTCTAATTAAGTCTCCCAAACGAAGTTGGAAGTCTTTTTTGTGTTGCGTTTCTTATTATTATTCATCTTTCTTTATTCTCGTCCGAATGAATTTTCCGAAACAGATCTCAGAGACCATTTGACCTAAAGATTTCAAACTTTGTAGGATGTTAGCCCCATATATCTTGTTGTGCAACATCCAAAAATTTTTCAGAGAGAGGGGGTCATTTAGCGTACATTAGGGGGGATCAAATAGGGATTTCCATGGTAACCCTATGGGAAAATTAAATTTTGACTTTGTTTCACCATTTTTTTCAATATATCTCAAAAATACTAACACTAGCTTCATGAAATCTCAGAGGCAGTTTGTAAGGTATAAAAAATCAAGTTCTAAATCATTTGGAATTTCAGAAGAGTTGTTGTTGCCATGGAAACCATACAAAAATATTGAATTTTTGAGAAAAAAGTGTTTTTCGCTTTAAGTTATGTTTTGATTTCAGCAATTTGTATCACTTTGGTTATTTGTTCTCTATCAGTTTTTAAACATTTTTGAGTCTATGGTCTTCCAAACGTGTAGATTTTATCTGCACTGATGAAACATAATTTGTCGAAATGCGCATATGCAGAAAGTAAATTCACAGTGACTTCGGTATTTAGTTATTTGTATAAACCAATTTATATGGGGAACCCCTGCCCATTTTTTTTTTTCTTTTTTTTTTTTTTTGAAAAGGGGTTCGTAAATGCCCAGAAATGCGATATGGGAGTTCGTTTTGGAGACTTTTGTGTTTCGCTTGCGAACACAGTTATAACTTGTTATTGTTCCGATTTCTTTCTTTCTTCTCGTCGCCATGAACTTGTTCGAACCAGATATCAAAGACCATTACACCTAGAACTTGCAAACTTTGTAGGATGTTGACCCCATATATCTAGTTGCCTAAAACACAATTTGTTCCAATGAGGGTTCATTAAGTGTACATTTGGGGGCTCAAAAAGGGGTCGGGTCGCCAATTAATTCTAACCCCATGGGAGAATGAAATTTTTGATATTTTTCACCTTATTTCTCACTGTTTCTCAAACAACTTTTATACTAGCTCCATAAAACTTCATAGGAAAGGTGTTTGTTATATAAGAAAGGGTTCTACATCGTTGGAAAATTCAAAATAACTTTGGTTGTCATGGAAACCAAACCACAAAATGGAAATTTATAGAAAAAAGTAGTTTATGCTAATGATTATATTTTGATTACAGTAATACGTATTCTGTATGTTATAAGGGGAACCCTTGTCCATTTTTTTTCTTTTATTTTGGAAGGAGGTCTGAAATTAAGTTTAATGGTAAAAAGAGCATTTAGTTGCTATGGAAACAATGCCAGAAACTTTTTTCGAAAATATAGTTTCTGATAAAAATTGGGAATTTTGAGAAATATGTATTACATAGGTTATATGTAATATATAATGAGGAATTAATTTCCGAAATGGCCATACAGACCATTCAAATTATTGCAGTGGAGTAAACATATGTGTTATGGTCTCATGTTCATTTACTCCATATCCTTTCGTAAAATATAAGGAGAACCCCTGCCAAATTTTCCTTGGAAATATGTCTAAAATTGAGTGTAATGGACAACAGAGCATTTTGGCTTTTTTTAATAAAAAAGAGGGAATTTTGAGAAATACGTTTGACATGTATTATAAGGGGAAGCCCTGCCCATATTTTTTTTATTTTATTTTATTTTTTAATTTTTTTTCTTTTTTTTTGAAAGGGTCTGAAATTGGTTGTAATGGTCAAAAGAGTAATTTGTTGCCATGGAAACTATACCAGAAACTTTTTTTTTTTAAATCAGGTTTTCTGATAAATACAAGGAATGTTGAGATAAATGTACTACATAGGTTATAAGTGTAACCCCTGCCTAAATTTTCTTAGGAAAGAGGTCTGAAATTGGATGTGATGGCCTGGATTAAAGAGCATTTGTTCGTCATGGAAACAAAATCAGAAACTTTTTTTATAAAAATCTGGTTTTTGATAAAAAAGAAGGAATTTTTGGAAATATGTTTGACCTATATAATAAGGGGAACCCCTGCCCATTTTTTTTTTTTTTTTGAAAGGGTCTGAAATTAGTTGTAATGGTCAAAAGAGTAGTAATTGGTTGCCATGGAAACAACACCAGAATTTTTTTTTGGAAAAAATCAGGTTTTCTGATAAAAAAGAAGGAATTTCATAAGGGGATCCCCTGTCCAAATTTTTTTTTGGAAAGGGTGTGAAATTGAGTGTAATGACAAAAGAACTTTCGGTTGCCATTAAGGTGGATCGGTGGTATTCCGCCATTTTGTTTTCATATTTCATGCTTTGATAGGTATTTTTTATTAAAGAAATATACAAGCATTTTAAAATTAGGACAAATCTGTACAATATTTGGCTTAAAACACAAACAATGGGTCTATTTCTCTTAGTTTACCATTCATTTTTGAAGAAAAAGTCAGAATAGTATTAGTACTGTAAAATTCTTTGAAATGAAAATTTAAACAAGGGAGGTAATTTCAAAAAATATTTTACAAAGAAATCACTACGAGAATTTTGACTTTGTGAAATAATTTCGTAATAAGGTCCGTGACCCCCAATTTTCTTTTTGGTTTTAGAAAGATCAATACAAGGGCTAACAATATACAAAATTAATCAAAATTCTCATGGATTTAACTTGAATAATTTTTAAAAAATGGCAATTTCCCTTAACATTTCAACTAAAAAATCCATATTTTCGATGAAAGATTGTGAGCTTATATGGTCCGTGACCCCCAATTTTTATTTTATTTTTTGGAAGTCCAATTTTTGAAGTTTAATTCTGCAAATTATTGAAAAATTCTGATGGATTTTGCTTAGTCCCCCGAACCACCTTAAAATGAAACCAGAACTTTTTTTTGTGAAAAATTTGGTTTTTTCATTTAAAAAATGGAATTTTGAGAAATAAGTATTACAAAAGTTAAAAGGGAGCCCCTGACCAAATTTTCTTTGGAAAGAGGTCTGAAATTGGGTGTATTGGACAAAGAGCTTTTGGTTGCCATGGAAACAAAACCAGAAATTTGTGTTTTGAAAAGTCGGGTTCTCTGATAAAAAGGGAATTTTGAGAAAAGCATGTATTATGTTTGTTTTGTTCTGATTGCAGCAGTATTTATTACCTAGGGGGACCCCTGCCCAAGTATGTATTTCAAGGGGGACCCTGCCCAAATTAGTTTTAGAAAGAAGATTTCAGTGGATAGTAATGGACAGCAAGGCATTTGGTTGCCATGGAAACCAAGCTAGAAACCTATAATTTTGATTACAGCAATATATATAAATTAGATTATTAGTGATACCCCTGCCTTTTGGAAGGGGGTTTAAAATTGATTGTAATGGATGGGGAAATTTCAAAATAACTATGGTCAGATGGTTGCCATGGAAACTATTCAAAAACTTAAGCATTAAAGCTTAAAATTTTGAGAAAATCCTAATTACTGTTGATAATTGTTAATTGTTGTATTTTTATCACAGTCATATGTATTACTTAGGTATTGCGGGGAACCCCTGCCCAAATTTTATTTTGAAACAAGTAGGAAAGTTGATGTAAAGGATAATGGTGCATTTGGTTGCCATGGAAACCAAGCCAGAAACCTATAATTTTGAGAAAAAACGTGGTTTTGCTACATGTAATAATTTTAATTCAGCAATATGTATTAACTAATTTGTAACGGGAACATCTGCCCAATTTTTTTTTCCAGAGGGAGTATTGTTTTGCCTTGAAATCTGATATGGGAGTTCGTTTGGGAGAGTTTTGTGTTTCACTTGCGAACACAGTTATCACTTGTTCTATATGTAATGTTCTATATTGGTCGGTACATATCAACAAGTTACCATGATGCTAATCGATGCTCTTTATGATCCTTTATCTGTGTATACTTAGTGTATCTTGGCAGGAAGAGATGTAATGCTCAGTCAGTCATGTACACTGCAAAGTCCATATTAACTGCGATGTGAACTGTCTGGACTTGGGTAAAGGATTGTTTATTAATTTACATAGTCGAGCTATTCGAAAGGTCACATGTACTAATCAGTTAGCCTTAAAAATACGATTCCAGTACAAAATATGCAAGTCTGCCAAAATAAGGAATCAAAATATTTTATGGACCTGATGAACGGAAATATAAGTATTCTCTGTATGACATATACTCTGCTTCCACTTCATAATAATCCAGTCCCTACGTGTTCTAGTGCTTCTTGATTGGATCTCTGATCAGTATACTAATTTAACTTCAAAATCCCTCAAATAGTCAAAAATAAGGAATGCAAAGTCCTTACGAGGGAAAATCTCGCCTTTCTTCATGTTATCTTCTTACTTTAAACTATTTCGCTGTTTAAATAAATTGTATAAATTTTCATATTAGATGTTTTAAGACGTTTTCAGCTTGGTTGACATAAGATGCATGGAAACAAGTTTTTCTACTTATCTTACAAATGTAGATCATTTAGAGGAGACTTGTAGATATCGTTAATATAAAATACTTTCAAGGGGCAACGAAGATGTTATTTTAATATTGACTTTTTAAATCAGATATCCGTCTATTATGTCGCCCAATATGTTTTCATTGTGTTTACAGGTATTTCGTGGTCTCATTAAAATTGCTCCTACAGTTATTATCATCTAATTCATATACACGTCTCTGCGTTACAGCTAGAATCCAAACAACTATCTTTTAGATGTTAATGTTGACAAGAACATATCAGATGAAACATTTTATGACCCACTAAACTTTAATTAAACCTTGGGTAGATACTAATGCTTCTGAACTTATGGTACATGATGGTTTAACTCAGACCAGTAGATATAGTTGATACCAGTGTAAAAATAACCATAACAGGTTTTAATTAAATAGATAATGTTTGATTATTGAAAAGTAGACCCTGTGCATATCAATGATAGGAAACTTTCGATGTCTTTTGCGTTGACTAATACTCCACATACTCTCTGCTTTGTCAGTTTAACAATGAAGGGATATGGAGTAAATGCAAATGATACAAAGTTTCTACAAATGCTTTTATTGTTGTTCTCCATCTTGAAGTCACTATGAGGCCTTCAACAATGAGCTCTACTCCTACCTCATAGTAAGTTCAAGATGTCCACTAGCACTGGTTTGACTAGAATTCATTGTTAGATGTCGAACAACGCTTCATCCATGTCTTTTTTACCCGTTGATTAGTTTGTTTTTAGCTCACCTGGCCTAAAAGACCATGTGAGCTATTGCAATCACTATGCGTCCGTCGTCCGTCTGTCCGTCAACAATTTCAAACATCTTCTCCTCTGAAACCGCTAAGCCAAATTAAACCAAACTTGGCTTGAATTATCATCAGGGTATGGCTTCTCAAATTGATGTTCAGTTTGTCCCTCTGTCGAACAACATGGCCGCCATTGCTAAAAATAGAACATAGGGGTAAATTGCAGTTTTTGGCTAATAACTCGAAAACCGTTACAGATATCAAAAATCTGACAATTTTTTGCATTTTTTTTTATTTCAAAAAGTGTAACAGATAGAGGTCAAGTGTAAATTGCAAAAATGTTCAGCATATCAAGATCTACCCACCCTGAAATTTTGAAGAAAATTCATGAACCCTTGTAGGAGTAATGGCCTTTTTTCATCGAATTTTTAAAATTTCCGTATTTTTCATCTTTTATTTCCAAAACTATAGAAGATGAAGGTTAAGTGTAAATTGATGAAATGTTTGCCATGCTGTGGCGACTTCAAAACTGATGTTGAAAATTGTTCCTTTACCGCCATTTTCAAAATGGCCGCCAAAAAGGCGGGAAAATTCAACATTGTCCGATTTTAGGGAAATTTTGTTTCCAAATAGATATTGATGTTGCAACTTGAAAACAAACATTTTTCAACACCGGCTTTGAAGTGACTTCAAAGCCGGTGTTGAAAATTGTTTGTTGACCGCCATTTTCAAAATGGCCGCCAAAAAGAAGGAAAAATTCAACATTGTCCGATTTCAATGAAATTTGGTTTCCAAATAGATATTGATGTTGCGACTTCAAAACACGTGTTGAAAATTGTTTGTTGACCGCCATTTTCAAAATGGCCGCCAAAAAGGCGGGAAAATTCAACATTGTCCGATTTCAATCTAATTTGGTTTCCAAATTGATATTGATGTTGCGACTTCAAACCGGTGTTGAAAATTGTTTGTTGACCGCCATTTTCAAAATGGCTGCCAAAAAGGCGGGAAAATTCAACATTGTCCGATTTCAATGACATTTGGTTTCCAAATTGGTCTTGATGTCGTAACTTCAAAACTGATGTTAAAAATTGTTTGTTGACCGCCATTTGAAATGGCCGCCAAAAAAGGCGGGAAAATTCAACATTGTCCGATTTCAATGAAATTTGATTTCCAAGTAGATATTGATGTTGCGTCTTCAAAACTGATCTTGAAAATTGTTTGTTGACTGCTATTTACAAAATGACATCTTGACTTCAAAACTGGTGTCGAATGTGGTCCTTAGCCAGAACATTTTTTGTCAAAAAAGCCCAACAAAGAAATATAGTAAAACATGATCAAACTTTAAAAACAGTTCAAGATATTGGAGGTGTTTGAGCTACGAAAGTTTGAGAAACTGAAGATCAACTGTATAACTTACAATGTTACCTTGATTGTGGCAACTGAAAGCCAGGTGAGCGATACAGGATCCTGGGAGCCTCTGGTTTATCTACTTTCATTTATTTTGGGACTCAATATTAATGCCATGTGCAGAATTTTCGTTTCAGGTGTTGATATATTTTTGCAAAAGTTTTGAAGAATTTTATGCCTAATTTTTTTTTTCAATTTTACAATTTATTTAGTCATCCCAGTTTTGTACCCTTCTAGATTTGAAAGACCTCTTCTTGTATAAACAATCGTACAAGGTAATATCGTAAAACTATCGCTATAGCAGTAAATGTTACTTCTGCTGATTGTTTCGACAACTAATTACTCCTCAGTACAGGGAAATTCAAAATATTTTGGAATATCAGAAATAATATATTTAAAAGCTAGGAGAGTGCATATAATCTAAAAGACCTTAAAGTAACGCTGATGTGAACCGAACTTTCAACCCCGAGGAAACCCTGGGATATAGAAACAGGACAGTGTATTCCAGGCTGCAGGGTTTCAATCCAATCTTTCGGATGGGATGGGATGTAAACTCATGTCCACGTGTTGGAAGAAATATCACGCTTCCTGCACGTTAAAGAACTCTGGTCCTGGTGGCAAGCTCTTATTTTTGGAGTGATCAGTTAGTAATTGGCTACAAGGCTAAATTCCCCGGCCCTTTTGATTCCACCCTACTTTTCCTGTGGAAGTCAGAATTTCCCTTCCCATGACCCTTTGCATACCCCGAGGTGATTATTTATTGATAAACTTTTACTTCATATCCTTTCGTAAAATATTTAATATCATTTACTCCATATATTTTCCTTTCTTAAATATTAAAATATTTAGTCTCATTTACTCAATATCCTTTAATGAAATATTTTATACAGGAGTTTGTCTTTTAATGCAGTGTGTAGTTGGTAAAACAATTTATGGTGTACTTGTACATGAGATAATGATCATGTGTACACTTTCTTTATAAGTATTATATATATCTAAATTTGTGTGAATTCTAAATTTTAAGGTAACTCTCTCCATCGCAGTTTTGATCTTGACGATATATTTGATAATTAATTCGGATTACGTTTGGTTTTATGCATTATAAGCTTTTTTTTTAAATCGTGGATTCCCTATGTTTGGGTGCTAGTGCTGCTGATGAGGAATTAATTTCCGAAATGGCCATACATCTCATTAAAATTAATTGCAGTTGGAGTTAACATATGTGTTATGGTCTCATGTTCATTTACTCCATATCCTTTCCTAAAAAACCTGTTCTTGTCTTGATATAGCTGAAATATTGCTGAATAGACGTTGAACAATATACAATCAATCAATCAATTATTTTTTCAGAAACTTAATACATAGTTATAGAGATACAATACAAACAATACAAGTAATACAATGTATATGTAAAAAAAAATATAGGTATATCAATTAACGCCAGATGGCAGCACATTTAAAGTGGGAGAAAATTAAAAATTTGTGGCCAAAGGAACATAACTCAAGTCAAAATCAAAAGACAACGCACAAAATCTACAAAAATTTATATTTTTAACAGTAAAGCCAAAAAATTCCATAGGTCCGATTGAAATGAATGCAGATATGTGAAGTTTAAATCTATGCTAGATGGGTTTAAGTGGGTTCCCAAGTTAACATACTGAAAATGCGGTTTTATAGAAAATTACCGTCATATGAAATTTTTAAAATCTGGAATTTTTTAAATCCAAATATTAGATAAACAAACATCGTGCAGAAAGAATGCTTACATTCTCTAATTTATTTTAACCTATTTGCCTATTAAAGGTACGATCAACAAAAAAAAATAAGAACGTAATAAAAATACATGAATTTGGATTTCAGCACAGATGATGTTCGTTGTAGAATATAATGTGCTTTATTCACTGATAGCTGGTCGTTTTTGTTCCAAAAAAAAACATGTTTGACTCAAATGGATGCTTCCTACTACATCTCACTCCATTGATTAAAAAGTAACGGTATTTCTATATTTGGTATATCATTCATACATAAGTAGCTTTGATCAAGTTAGTTACACTCCAAATCGCATCTGAAAGTTCAAATCTGTGTTCTATAATTTCTGCTCAATATCTCGGCTTTGAAACCATACGCCGTGGGTTATTTTTTTAAGAGATATGGTACTGTCGTATTTTGTGAGTCTTTAAATCTCCTAAATCTTCATTACGTTTTCTAAATAGAATAAACATTGAAAGGATATGGAGTAAATGCACAATAGACAAGGTCTCTATAAATACATGGGAAGTTAATAATGGAACAACGTTTTTATTGCTGTTCTTCATCTTGAAGTTACCATGAGGAATTCAACAACGAGCTTTACTCAGACCTCATAGCAAATTCAAGACGACCCCTAGCACCGGTTTGAGTGAAATTCATTGGTAGATATCGAACAATGCTACATCCATGTACTTTTTGGTCATGAATGCGGTATCGTCGACAAACATAAAAAAAATAACTGGCAAGGTGTTCTTACAATCGCTGTCATCCGTTGCCCGACAAAAAGACTAACAGAGGACCATCACAACATATGAACAACCACGGGGCATTCAACGAGTCACTCGTAAAAAAACTTGGCATTATAAAATAGTGAGATGCGGAAAGAATAACATTTTGGAAATTAAAAATTAAATGCCAAAATTTGCATGAATGATAGTAATTCCCGCAAGAATAAGTACACCGTAACTCGAAAAAATAGAGAGCATATATCTCTCGCACGAGGAATCGTTTTACTGACTCCATCAAGGGGTATTAACTTCCATGTAAAGGGTAGGTGCATATGTGCGGCTCAAAAGGGTCTACTTTTAGGGTTGGCAAATATATGAAAAGGGTGGGAATTTCTGATGTATATATGGTACGGTGTACTTTCCACAAATGACATATATCAAAAGCCTTATTCATCACAACAATAACAAAACATGAATTGGGCACATACTTTTATGACTGTTCATCTGTGATCTGTATGTCAAATAATGAGTCAATTATGTACTATAAAGCTTCATGGGTAGTATTTCAAGATATTATTCAAATCTAGTCAAACACTTGTTGATATAAGCTGTTTATTTATATATATATTTATATGAATAGGTCATATAAACATGATAAATGTATTAGAAATATATGAATGGGTGTCATTTTTTGAGTAGGCATATATATCAATGGGGTAGGTAAAAAATTGTGAGCTGCACACCCGTACCCAAAAATTCTTGAAGTTATCACCCCGTGGACTCCATACTGCAAGTGAGACAAACTCCAGTTTTAAATATACAATGAAGCGATAGGAAGTAAATGCACAAAGGATAAAGCCTCTAAAATTCATGGTGGAAGTTATCAATGGAGCAACGCTTTTATTGTTGATCTACATTTTGAAGTAACCATGAGGCCTTCAACAATGATATTTTCTCAATCGTTATACCAAGTTCAAGGCGGCCCCCAGCACTGGTTTGAGCGGAATTATTGATATATATCGATAGAAGTTAAGAAGATATTACATCTTGTGCTTTTTTGAACAGTGGTGTAATTTTCTTCTACTTACAAGAAAATTTCGGATCAATTTGAAATTTTCCTGCAAGTTCACATTTCTGCCATCGTCAATCGGATGTCTCTGGCCATGTGTGAAATATAGACATCCATATTTAACGCTCCGATATCAATAAATGGTGTAACTTTTTACACTTTCTCTTTGTTTCTGTTCATGTATTCTGAACTCTTTGATCTTCTTCAAATACCCTTTTTTAAATCTGAAGAAAAGCACTCTGTGTAAATATGACATCTTCATAGTTTCAATCTTGACTTTCACATTCATTTCATAGCTCAGGGGTGTTTCAAACCTACATAAAATGCAGAAAAATATCACCTAGAAGTGGATGTAAATCGTGCAGGTGCGTGAAATGAAAATAAAAACAAGTCAACAATCCTAACACCGATGTTGGGAACACTAAAGTAAAACTCCATAGCAATGGCCGTTAAAAAGAACATGTAAGATTCTTTTTTAGATCACCTGGCCAAAGCCATGTGAGCTTTTGTCATCACTTGGCGTCCGTCGTCCGTCTGTTAACTTTTCACATTTTAATCTTCTCCTCTGAAACCACTGAAGCAAATTCAACATTACTTCACAGGAATGATGTATGGAAGGTCCTTTACAAAGATTGCTCATTTCGTTTAAATCCGATAAAAACATGACCACCAGCGCGAAACTTAGGTTTAATATTGGACCCTATGGGAAAAATTACATTTTAATCTCCTCTGAAACTACTGAAGGAAATTCAACCAAACTTTACAGGTATGATAAATGGAAGGTCCTTAACAAAGATTGTTCCGATCCGATTAAAACATGGCCGCCAGCACGGAACATAGTTTAACATTGGACCCTTGAAAATCACATTTTTATCTTCTCTGAAACCATTGAAGCAAATTCAACCAAACTTTACAGGAATGATGTACTAAAGGTCCTTAACAAAGATTGCTATTTAGTTCCCATCAGATAAAAAAAACATGGCCGCCAGCGCAGAACTCAGGTCAATCATTAGATCCTATGGGAAAAATCACAATTTCATCTTCTCCTCTAAAATGGCTGAAGGAAATTCGACTAAAGCCTATAGGAATGATGTATGGAAGGTCCTTAACAAAAATGGCTCATTTCGTTCCGATCTGATAAAAAACATGGCGGCCAGTGCCGAGCTTAGTTTTTACATTGGACCCTATGGGAAAATCACATTTTCATCTTCTCCTCTAAAACCACTGAAGCAAGCTCAACCAAACTTTACAGGAATGATGCACTAAACCTCCTTAACAAAGATTGCTCATTTCATTTGGATCCGATAAAAAACATGGCCACCAGCATGGAACCGAGCTTAGTTTTTACATTGGATCCTAAGGGAACATCACATTTTCATCTTCACCTCTGATGCAAATTCAACCAATCTTTACAGGTATGATGTATGGAAGGTTCTTAACAAAGATTGCTCATTTAGTTTCGATCTGACAATATACATGGACGCAAGCACGGAACTTAGGTGTAACATTGGAACCTACGGGAAAATCACATTTTCATCTTCTCCTCTGAAACGGCTGAAGGAAATTCAACAAAACTTTACAGGAATGATGTATGGAAGGTCCTCAACAAAGATTGCTTATTTCGTTACAATCCTTTAGAAATTTGGCCGCCAGCACAGAACATAGTCTAACATTGAACCCTATGGGAATGATGGAATGATGTACGAAAAATATATTCATTTCATTTCGATCTGACAAAACACTTGTCTCCAGTGCAGATTGGAGCCCTTTGTGAGAAAACTATCCTTTTCATCATCTTGTCTGAAACTATATAATCAAATTTAACTACATGTTTTTGCAAAAATTTCTCATTTCAATATAGGATCAGACAAAAAACACGGATTGTAACGGAGAACATAGCTAAACATTAGACCCCAGTGGTAAAAAACATCATTTTGGTCATGCATGGCATAGAAGCATTTTGTCAGGTGAGCGATACAGGCTCCGTATCTGAGCCTCTAGTTTGACTTTTATGGAATAGACGTTAAAGGTACAGTGATTTTGAACAAATGTAGAGGTACTCAGTGTAATCATTATTTATTTGAATTATCTTCCTTTTACTGAGAAAACATCAAAAAAGTAGTTCGAGTTATATACAAACTGTATGTTATTTATATTATGAATGAGATATAAATTGACATTTATGATAATTCTATATACAGCAAATACAAACTGACCTTGACAAGACTAATGGAATATTCGAGTACATGTATTTATCCAAATGGATTTACATTTATACATATATGTATATGAGGGAGTATCCCCTCATGCATAGCTCTGTCCTTATACATATACAAGGACAGCTGAATTTTGGCTTTTATATTTACATCATTTTAGTTATTTGTTCTCTATCAGCTTTTACACGTATTTTGGTTAATGGACTTCCAAATTTTGGCTTTATCTGCACTGATGAGACATAAGTTGTCGAAATGCGCACATGCAGAATATTGATTAACAGTAACTTCGGTATTTTGTTAGTTATATGATTACACGTTCAACTTCACGATAGAACGATGTATAAAGTAACAAACTATTCTCTTCAACATGTTTATGTATCTTTTTGAAAAAAATCTTTTTTTGTCCAATATTTATAAGGAATATACATATGTAAATGTATTTTGTCGAACAAGCATCAAATCGAAGTTTTCTAAGCCTTAAGTTTCAATTCCTTTGTCGCCTATCTCCACTTGCCCCCGTTGTCTTTACAATTTCGATGCATAATTTCGTTCGAATTGAATCTATTGATTTTTTTATATTTGTCCTCTTCTTTTGTGTATAATTTACATTCTTTTTTTCAACTAAGATACTACCAAACATGTCACAACAATAAAAGCGTTGTTCCTTTGCTTGTTTTTTACCATTTATTTGTAGAGACTTTGTCTCATGTGCATTTACTCCATATCCTTTTATTCACCATATCAATTTTAGACAAAAATTCAATATTTTACTACTTTTGCGTTGAGTTCTTCTAAATGTTGGGTACATGTATACACAAATCTCAACTGATTTTTATAAACCAAACACTTTTCTGAGAATTTTCAATGGAACCCTGTTTTGTCAACGAATTCGCCTGCAGTCCAAATGCCCAAAATTTCCCAGTCCCGCATGCTTGACCTTTTATAATATTTTCTCCGCTTACTGGGATTTCAACAGATACAACAATTGATATTCTACAACAAAAGCCTTCACTCTTCCTTTCATATATTGGATAAAAAATCCTATTTAATTTAAATACAGTTCACCAGTTCACATACTTTTCAGTTAACCCAATTAACGGAAAAAATTAAATTACAAACAAAGATTATCCAATAGCTACATTTTTACAGGCAAAACCTGACAGTAAAACTGTTCCAACAATGTCCTGGGTTCCTAAACTCCACAAAACGCCATAAACCCAGATTCATTTTGTCATCTAATCACTGTTCTACTGCTAAAGTTTCTATTATACTCACTAATACGTTGGCTGCTACCTTACCACATAATCTTATAAAGGAAAAATTCAGACGTCTTATTCAATGGGCATCCAAAACATCCGATTGTGAATATATATGTTCAAATCCCTTTAAAACACATTGTGGTAATAGAAAACAAAGAAACTCAATTACAATGTAATTGGACTTGTTTTGATACAATTTCAGCACTTGAATTTTTACTTGACAATATATTCATTCGTTTCGGCAACTCTATTTATCGCCAGGTCATAGGAATTCCTATGGGTACCAGTTGTGCACCACTTAGAGCGGACCTCTTTTTGTACTGCCTAGAATCTCAGTTTATGACCAACATCAGCAAATACCCATCTAAACAGCATTTAATTGAAAAGTTTAAAAACACTTTCCGATATTTGGATGATATTTTAACTTTAAATAATGACGACTTCAATATGTATTATAAAGACATCTACCCTAAAGAACTTACTTTGAATAAAGCCAATTCTAATACCGTACAGCGGAAAATTTTTGCGGATTTTGTCTAAAATCAGGGTGTTTATTTTACGCGGATTTTATTTTTGCGTTTTGAATTTTGATGAAATTACAAAAAAGGTATATTTTTATCTCGAAAAACTGTGGTAACAGAACACTGCAGAAGCATTCAAAATACAACTGTCACATATTTCGATAAGTTGAACGGAATTGTGTCCTCCAAAATTTAAAAAAAAAAAATAGATAACCGTTACATACGATCTCAGGTTTATTTGTAATGTACTGATGCGTCTTCACAAGCCATTTTGAATAAGAGGTTTAATTCTTGAACCAGATATCTCAACAGGTTTAAGAATGAAATGTCCTTTGTCATATAAGTTTTTTGTCACTTCTGATATTTTATAAGGATTTTTGGGAATGCCATTAAATTTTACGGGTTTAAATTTTGCGAATGACTTGTACCCGCAAAAACAGCAAAAATTAAACCTTAGCAAAAATTTCCCACTATACGGTAATCATCATTGTCCGTTCTTAGACATCAATTTTGATATAACGAATGGTAAACTAGATACTAAAATTTATGATAAAAGGGACGATTTTTCATTTCCCATAGTTAATTATCCATTCCTGGATGACGATGTTCCATTAGCACCATCATATGGTGTTTACATATCTCAACTTCTCCGATTTGCTCGAGTATGTAATAACGTTTGCGATTTAATGAACGGAATCTTTTCATGACTGAAAAACTATAAATACATCAGGGTATGTTATTACTTTTACTAAATACAAAAAATACCGATGTTGCATAAAAACTGTAAATTTCGTTATATTGTACACGTGTTTCAAGAAGTAACCTCTCATCAGCAGCATTAGAATCAAATAAAATGGAAAGCCATAATCCAAAAGAAGTACTCATTACCAAAAATTTTATCATCGATATAAAGACTTAGTTCATAAATACAATGCAACCTGTAAACATCTAATCAATTTATGGTAATCTTTTACATAAGAGTAAAAAAATGCTTAAACTCGCCTAACAATCTTATAAAACCTTTAAATCGTCTAATTCATAAGGGTTATAATTAGGGTATTGTCGTCAAGTCATTACTTTGGTATTAACATTGATTTTTTTATAGGACCAAACACCTTCTAAATTTCTGTAATCAGCATTGCATGGACACGGGTTATGTATTCTGGAATATGCATGAAATCATTATGCTTAACTCCTCACGGGAAGGGATCTTGGTGGAAGCTGTATACCGAGGGTACATAATTTTATTTCTCAGTTGGTAATGGGCCTGGAGCCGGCATGTCAGTTAATTGCTTGTAGTCTTTCGTGATTTCATGTTTATGGCTGTATATTCAATTCTAGTTTCAATTTCCACAATAGACCATTTGCCAGTTCTGTAATCAACTGAATGAATTTAGCAAAACCCAAAAGGGAGGTAACTTTTTGAAAAATCTCAAGGGGACAGAATGGTCCCCTGCTTGTGAAAACCAACCAAAAAATAAAGCATTTTNGGACATCGATATAGTATTTTTTTCAGATGATGGCAACGTTGTTTGAAGCTTTGTCGACATGTGCAAACACATATTTCTCACCAAGTTCTTTCAGTTTGGACTTAATTCTGTTAACAGACAGCTTATATCTGTATATTCAGTTCTTTCAGTTTCAATTTTCACAATATACCACTTGCCAGTTCTGTAATCAACTGAATGAATTTAGCAAAACCCAAAAGGGAGGTAACTTTTTGAAAAATCTCAAGGGGACAGAATGGTCCCCTGCTTGTGAAAACCAACCAAAAAATAAAGCATTTTTAATCAAAAGTTATCTAAGTTTAACCTTTAGCAGACGTTTAGTCAGCAACATAATTCAAAACCCAAATAGCGCTTTTCATTATTTAAAGTGCTACTTGTTTCAAGTAAAAAAATAAACAACTGAACTAACTTGAACTGTCTTCTCAGTGACCAGGAAAGTATTTAAAAAAAATCGAAAATATTCTTACTTACTACAGAATATCATAAATATTGTGTAGAGAATTACTTTGTCCAGGCTGGATAAGCACGAAGACCATACTTTAAAATAAATTAACATCATACATGTTTAATGTTTGTTTGTCTGGTGTATGAGTTATTTCCCTTTGATGGTTTGACCAAAAATGCAAAATTGACTAGACCTGACAAGAATTCCAGTAACTGGCAAATCATCTATTGACTCAGTTCTGTTGCTAACTGAATTTTGCTGTTGTTACGATTGTTTTTTTTCATTTATCACATTGGCTAAAGGGGGAAGGTTTGGGCCCAATAAAACTAGTTTAACCCCGCCGCAGCAGGTTTGCGCCTGTCATAAGCCAGGAATTTTATTAACCCTTTGTGTGTCTTAATTGTCTGTTTTCCAATTAGTTTACTTTATGTCTATAGGAGTCTAGGATGGTGTTTATTTCGCTGAACTTGATTACTCCTTTTTTTAGGGGCCGACTCCGACATGCCGTTGGGTGTGGGGTTTCCTTACCGTTCATTGAAAATCTTATGGTCGCTTTGAATTGGTATTACTCCCCTTTGGGTCGTTGTCTCTTTGACATATTCCCCGTTTCCCTTCTTTTTCTATTAGTGAAAAGTCCAATCCTACAATTGCTTCATCTTTTATATTCATCAATCGTGTTCAACATTCCATTTTTAATATGATTCTATCTTCCAGGGAAATACCGATTATAAATCGGTTGCAGTTAATAAGTTCATACGACCCTGGTGTATTAGTGAATGATTTAAGTGAGAAATCTCTATAATATCTTTTCTAAATATAGAGACTTACACATTGGAATATACTCAATTTTTCTTTCTGTCCTTTCATTCCCAGTTCAATAGTACTGTTTGAAATATCCCTTTTTAATTCAGTCTTATATTAAATTTATTTTTTTATATAATATACATGTACATAATTTATGTGCATGCTCTTTTTTGCCAATAGGTGGCGAATGGGTGGTTAACCAATACCAAGTAAGAGTGAAAAATCACTGTTATTCCTCAAACGCCAGAAACAAAACAAACGATAGAAAGGCCATTCTACATTTAACAGTTCAGGTGGAAAAGATAAATTTAGACACATACTGTTACGGTTACTTGTTTTTCTGAAGTCTTCTTATTCAGAGGAAACTTTTCATTTAAACTCATATTAAACAGTTTTTATTTCAAATAGTTATCGAACATGAATCTCTATTGTGGTAGCTAACTAGTGAGATTTCATTTGTACGTGTCTTGTCCTTTTTGTCAAAAGTTTGAACAAATAAAATTATATAAACTAAATCATTTAATATGTGTTAATTTTAGTCTAGGTATATCACGATTCCGCATATTTGTATTAAAATTTCTCTACTTCCTTATTTCACTTTTAAATCTTCACGAGGCATTGCATAATCAATTTCTCATGACAGTTTTAATAACCATATCATAACAAGATCATAGACCCGTATTTATAAAACTTCTTAACTTCAATTATGTCACCTAGATTTTCCTTAGTTACCGAAAAAAAACTTAAGTGGTATTCATATAATATCTTAAATTTTACATTAACAACGAAAAATTCTTATGCATTTGAAAATAAGGAACTCCTCTTGTTTCAACCCAAAAGACAGCAATTTTATGAATAATATTAAACTGGTGCAACAAATTTACGGGCATATTTCAATGAATGTTTTAAAAAATGATAACGTCAGTGAAACAATTGCACCGTTTTACAATTTAAAAATAATAACATTATTTTGCATATATTTTACAATCATATTGAAATTTTTATCATACACAAATAATTACATTTCATGAATATTCATTTGAATTCCGTCAGTTTGATAGGTGAACATCGATCACGTGGCATTTCAATGTGAAGTTGCAATTCCCATGAAACACATTTGACCACGTGTTCACGTGGCGGATGAATTTGTAAACATTTAATCCCAATGTATATGATGTACTTTCCTGGAAATAAAGTCGTTTTTTATATTTCGGTTTATAATGTAATTATTATAATTGAATGCATTATTTTGAAGTTTCATAGGGATTATGAAAGGGTTGACCGGGCGCACATTTTCAACATGAAGCGCTACCGCGCTTCATTAAAAATGTGTTTCGGTCAATGCATCCAATTCTTAAATACCGTTGTCAGTTTCAGCCATTCCATAGACCGGCTATTTCGCGCTTAAGGTAGTTCGAGCCTATTGAAAATATCAGACAGATTTTTTTTAATTTCTAGATATTTTGAAGGTCTTAGTCTATTTGTTCAAAAATAAAATACAAATGATATGTCACCGATCATCTTTCCCTGTTATCAGGCTTTGAAAATCAGGCCTAATTCAGTATTTTTCAGCAATATTTACACAGAATATATAGGGAACTGTGAGAACATGCTTATTACTTAGCTTTCATATGAAATAAATATCAGATAGATTTTTTTTATTTTTTTTTAAATTTCAGAGATATACACTTAAGCTATATATTGAGCTGACACCATTTGATTAAGAGAGATTTTTTTTATACAGTTAACGAAACAGACAATATTTACGGGAAAAGGGGGGGGGGGGGG